>JBAGKO010176629.1:0-17062 GCA_037177275.1 Acacia concinna | reverse complement strand
ATTTTTGAAATCTTGAAATTTTGTGAAATTACATAAATGTCCCTAGATTTTCACAACAAAAGCGTCTATATTTATATTTCCAAAGGCATTTAGATAATATGTATTCAAGTTGTATATATTTATAACTTGAATCCAAGGGCATTTATGTAATTTCACAAAAATTTAAGATTCCAAAAATTCTAAGTTCCTCCTTGGAACTGATATGAGATTTTCAAATTTCACAATACTGAATTGTCTTTTTATTATTTCCATGGTGTTTTTCTGAGATTTTATCTTATTAAAATTGAAGATGAAAGAAGCATTATATAAAAAAGAATAAACGTGTACCCAACCTCCCGAACTATTTTTAAAAATGTGTTCAACACCCTAAACTATTTAATGGTGTAATTCTAACCACAATCTTTTTAAAATAGGGCAATTATTCCACCCCAGCTTAACTGAACTTCTAACACAGAGTTATATATAATCATCACCAAGCTCATTAGATTTTAGAGAATATTTTTCTTTACAAATTAAACTGCCCTTTCTAACAAAAATATTATTCAGTAATTTTAAAACAAATATATTAGGCAACGTTCTCACAAATAAAAATATGTTTTTTAAACTTTATGTACATAAAAGTGATAAATGTAATAATTTCAAAATTTGTTAACCTATTTATTTGATGACAAAACTAGAGAACTAAGAGCCCGTTTGATTCAACCCATTACATGCCTGCAACGGTAATCATAATTACATTACCATAATAGTGTTTGGTTGCTCTTTAGCATGGTAATAGAGTTTACCATGGTAATGTTGATTATTAAAAAAATGGTAATCCTCATTCATACCTCTCCCCCTATGAATCCTCATTACCATCACATTGCATGGTTCCAAAAGTCTAATTTATTCTTTAACTTCATTTGTCTTTGTTTTTTTTTTTTGTTTCATGTTACTTGTCATACCACGTCACAACAACAACTACTACTGCCACCTCTTCTTCCATCTCGCCACCATCTCTGCCACCACTTCCTCCTTCTCCACCGCCATCGCCGCCACTGTCGCTTCATCCTCCTCCTCTATCGCCATATCCGCTATCACCTCCTCTGCCACCAACACCCCCACCGTTGTCGCCCCAACCTCATCCTCCTTCACTGTCCCTGACACTTCCTCCTCCTCCTCTACCGTCGTCGCCACCCCCATCGTTGTCAACCCCACCTCCTTCTCCTCCTCTATCGCCATTACTGCCACCCATACCGTTGTCGGCTCCACTTCCTCCACTGCCGCCGCCACATGCTCCTCCTCCACTACTGACGCTGCCTGCTCCTCCTCCACCGCTATCACCGCCACCTCCATCATGCCCCTACCTTCTCCTCCTCCTCTATCGTCACTGCCACATGTTCTTCCTCCACCGCACCACCATCGGCATTGTCACCTCCTCTATTGCTATCGTCACCACCTCCACCGCACCCCTACCTCCTCCTCCTCTACCTTTGCTGCCACCTGCTTCTTCTCCACCGCCATTGTCATGTTGCCTCCTCCACTGTTGTCGCTACCACCTTCTCCTCTGCCACCGCTATTGTCGCTGTTGCCACCTTCACCGTTGTCACCCCCACATCCTCCTCCATCTCCATTACCACCACCTGCTCCTCCTCCACCACCACCATTGCCGCTACCTCCTCCTCATCAACCACTGTCACCATCACTGCCACTTGCTCTTCCTCCATCGTTGTTGTCACTGCCATCTCCTCTTTCACCATTATCACTAACACTACCCTTGTAAAATAACTATTAACTATTTTTCTACAAAGATTATATTTAGGGTAAAATATACTTTTTTTAATATATTAATTTTAAATAATTATTAAAAAATAACTCATTGTACCTTCCTTAAAAATCTAACCAAATATTTACCATGTAATTATTATTGCATCGTATTACCATTACATTGCATTGCACTGCGTTACAGGGTGCAATGGGTTTGAATCAAATGAGCCCTAAATCTAAATTAAAAACATGAATGAAAGCTTTATCATGAAAAATTGGTCTTATTTCACTTTCCCCCCCTTTCTAGTCTTATTTCACATTTATTCGGTCAACCGTCAAAAAATTATCAGTGTGTTTTCATCTTAAAAATTATATTTTTTTATCTCAACAAAAGTAATATTTATTGTCCCATAGTATTAAACTATTATAATAAAATCTTATATATCGATAGTATTATTTCTGATTTTTTCCCAAAAGAAATCATATTTTTATCTCAAAATTATTGTTTCTTATCCTGAAAATTTTAAATATAATATATGTATAGTATTATTTCTTATGTTTTTATCTTAAAAGAAATAATATTTTTATCTCAAAAATATTATTTCTTATCCTATAATATTTTCATGTTATAATAAAATCTCATCCTATAATATATATTATTTTTCAATTAAAAAAGCAAAATTACTTGCCCTAAATCAATGTACAGGTAACAAATGAATTTTTTTATAGATAATTTACATAAGTAAAAAAGATGAACAATAAGAAGTACAAAAAACCAAAAGAAAAAGAAAGAACTATAACAAGATAAAATTCAAAAACATCCGTAATAGTGTTAAGCAATTATCAAGCACAATGCGAATTAGAGAAGACATAATGATTTCTTTGCAAAGTGTTTTCCTGAAGACCACATCCTCCGCATAAAGAACCACCACATGATGAAATGGATCTGGTATAACATGTTGGTTCCTAATAAACAAAAGCAATTTGTGTAGATGAGGAAACATTATTTCCCATTTCAACTGACCACGCAAGATGTTAATTGAAGATTTGCTTAAATAGAATGCCCTCAAAATAAATATGGCATGAAAATTTTTGAACGGGTAAAGAGCGAGATCTGGATAACTTTGACATATGTATGAACCATCCCGATGAAGGAATTGACATGAATTCACCATTATAATTGATACTAGCTGATTGAGGTTGAGAAGAATAGGACAACAACCTTTTAGAGAATGTATGATTAACATGAATATCCTGAGAAATTACCTGATGAACAATTGATGGATGAACCTCCACTTGAGAATGTAACTTCTTATTCTGAAAGTACCAAAGATAGTATAAATCCCAACAGATCATGAGGGCAACATCAGAGGAAGAGTGCTCAATAGTAAATAATAACCATGAAGAAAGATGACACTCTGGCACAAAATCATAATGTAGACTAAGAGGTAAAGAAAACCATATTGCTTTAACCTAGTGACATTGGAAAAATATGTGGTACCTTGATTCCACAGGGAACGAACAAAATAAACAAGAAATTAAATTTTACAAATGATGCTTAGGCAATGTAGCTTTGGTAGGTAGGTAATCTTTGCAAAATCACCACATAAAAATACTCACACGAGAAATAAGCTTAAGGCGATTAACTTGGTGCCAATAAATTGAAAAGTCTTTAACATCAGGAGAAGGACTAGCCATAAGACTATAATAGCCATCAGCAACAATATAACTCCCTTTGGAATTTTTGTTCCAAGCAATCGAATCAACAATTGAAAAATAGAAAATGGAGTTGATAAAATCTTTTCAGCCACTAGAGAATGATATAGGAAATGAATTAATCTCTCATTCCAGCACCCTTGTTCATGCAGTAACAAATCACCCACCGTCATCAAAGATAATGGGCAAATACCCTGCATTGGCCACCAAAGGCGGCTAAAGAGGTTAATGCGAGATCCATCACCTATCTTCCATATTAGATTATCAATGATTAGTTTGCTGACAACAAAGCTATCTTTCCATAAACGAGATTGAACTGAACGTGAAATTAAGATCCTATCTTCCAATGCAGAAATATATTTAGGCTTTAAAATAGAAGAAACAAGAGAGCCCTCCTCATCAGAGAAAAGACGCCAGATATTTTTTTGCTAATAATGCATTATTAAATGAACCAGTTTGACGAATAACAAACCACCCCAACTCAAAGGTTGACATACCAGGTTCTAGGCTAATAAATGTATCCTTTTCTTCATACCATTGAAACCCCAAAAAAAAATCAGCAATCCTCATATCAATTTTTTGTGCCACTGAGATAGGCAACTCCACAAAGGACATAGGATAAACCAATATAGACGAGATGACTGACTTAATAAGAGTAATATGACCAGCTTGAGATAAAAGCCTAGATTTCCACATTTGCAATTTAGAATCAAGTTTCTTAAGAACTTTCTTATATGACAAAGAACAATCCTTTCCCAAATCAACATATAGTACCCAAATATTTTCCCAACTTTTGAGTAAAAGAAAACCCATTAACGAAGAGTAAAGAAACTTAAGTCTATGGGCAACATTAGGGCTGAAAACCATGATAGATTTAGAATGATTGATTTTCTGTCCTGATAACCAACCATATAAAGATAAAATGTTTAACCCTTTGTAAATATCCTTCCTCTGTCGGAACAAACAACACAGTATCATTAGCATAGAGTAAATGAGTTAGAGGAAGTGATCCACACGAAATTTTAAGTCAAATGAAAAATTAAACTTTATGATATGATATACTAAATTTTCCTAATGATTTATTAACAATAAATAAGAAAGGAGCGTAGTTGTTGACCAGAAAGATAAAAATATGCAATTCGTGTAGATGACGTGCCTCTAAAAAAATAGCAAGATTTTCGATTAAAAAAAAAAGAAAAATTTGCCAAAATAGCCCTTACATGAGCAGTTTCCCATCTTAAAATGATGAAAACGGCTAAGAGCCTCTTGGAATGATTTCATGTTCAACAATTATAGAAAGTGCCATAACCAAGTGACTCTCTCCCTAAAATTCTTTGAGAAAGTTCCATGCTAAGAGTACTTTTTAGTCCTTTAATAAAAGAAAACAATCTCTCTAAAATTCTTCGAGTTCAGAATCCCATCCTCCAGGACAACACTCTTCAAAAAATTCTACAACCTCATGATCCTATCTGCAGTCTTCACACATATTTGGATCATTCTCATCATCGTCTTCAATCTCCAAGAACTCACTTCCAATTCTTGGTCTATGCATGGATCATTGCTATAGATAAATCCTCTTTGCATCAACTCAAGATCATCACGGACACCGCATGACAACGAGGTAGCTAATTCGGCAACCTCCTCCCTACACCTAAGAACACACTTGTGATTCCTTAAGAATCGCAAGTATCCCAAAGCCTCCTCTAATTCCTCTAATCGAAAACCTTCACTCACATCGGCGGCCATCAAAGCAATCATGGCAAAGGCATACTTCTTGTGGGATATCTATGACTCTAAAGAGAGGAACTCTATCTAAACAAGCATGCTTGTATACATCGTCGTCATCGGTAATGTTCATCATCTCCTTAGAGGTTAGCTTAAGGTGATAGAGGTTGGCTAGTGAGTGAGATGCTACCTTAGAAGCAATCTCCACAATATCTCTATTGGCAAGACATAAGTTATGCAGTTAAAACTGGTAGTAGTTGTTTTAACCCTCTTGGGCACTCGTGAATCACTCATGGTCGTTGAATTTCTTTTTTTTTTTTTTTGACTTTCGTAAGGTATCCCCAATCTGGTAGGCCAAGGACTAATCCTTCGCTCATTGTCAAATTTCTCTTTTTTTGGCCAACACATGTTCATTGAATCGGAATATAAGAATGGAAATTATAAAAACTAAACTATATATTACCTTTATATAGGCAAACTAGTAGGAACTAATCAAATCAAATCAAATTATAATGATACAATATCCATATCTAATCATAAATAAATATTTATACCATTAAATTCCATTTTATTTTAAGAAACGCCGTTAATTTAGTTTAGTAACACTTTTTGGTTTTTATATTCTTTTATAAATGAATTTTGTGTTATCTCCATAAATTAGGGTTTATCATAAGTTAAAATTATAATAAATAATAGGGGATTTAATTTGGATACATAAACCAATAAATTAATTTATTGATGATTATTTTCTATTTTTTATTCCTTTATAATTAAATTATTTTATCTCTATATTAATCAATAAAAATAATTTATTGATGTTTATTTTCTAATTTTTTTTAAAAACATAATAAATATTAAGGGATTTAGTTTGGTAATAAGCACGGGGGATTTAGTTTGATCTATTAATCAATAAATAGAATTTATTGATTATTATTCTTTAATTTTTTTATATTTTAATTTGGTTCTAATTTGTTTGGATTATATTTTTTTATTGTGATTCATGTGTTTTATCCTGAGTGCAAAAATATTGATTTAAATTAAAAGAATATCTTGAGCCTTTTTTTTGGGGGGGAATTTCAATAAAGGATCGCAGTTGGGAATTAATATCAGCGCAACCCATAAACAAGTGAATGAGTTATATGAACAAGAAAAATCTATGTTCATATGACTCATTCACTTATTTATAGGCTGCGCTGATATTAATTCACAACTACGGTCCTTTATTAAAATTCTCCCCCCTTTTTTTTTCCAAACTTGTGCATACACTCACGTCTGCTAGAAGGAAAAGAAAAGTTAACAGTATCACGTTTCTTGAATAATCCAACGATATGATACATTATTGTATAATTTGGAATGGATAAATTAAAATGATTTCTATTCTAGTTAGGAGTAATTAACCCATAACAAATTAAATATAATATGTTATAAAAATAAATAAATAATTAATTATTCTTAATATTTCGTTATGCATTACGAAATTAAATCTAGATTAAAAACTTAAATGGAGGCTTCATCATGAAAAATTGGTCTTATTCCACCTTTACCCAGTCAACCATCAAAATCTAAATGATTAATAAATTATATAACATGAAAAATCAAATTTAAATAAATAAAAATTACTATTATTATTTTTTTTATCTTTAAAAAAATCATATTTTTATCTCAAAATTATTATTTCTTATCCCATAATATTAAAATATTATAATAGATATATCTAAAGTATTACTTCTAATATTTTTATCCAAATCATATTTTTATCTAAAAAGTATTATTTATTAGCCTACAATATTAAGATATTATAATAGAATCTTACATATCTATAGTATTATTTTTTATTTTTTTATCTCAAACGAAATCATATTTTTATCTCAAATGCAATATTTCTTATCCTATAATATTGAAATATTATAATAAAATATTGTATATCTAATATTCCATTAAAGAATATTATTATTTTTTTCAATCATAAAAGCAACATTACTATCCTAAATAAACGCATAGGTAACAAATGAAAAATTAAACGATATAATCTAGTAAGAGAAAATTCCATATAAAGACGGTTGAATTACCCAAGAATAACAATAACAAGAACAACAAGATAACAACAATAATAACAACAACAATTGGGTGGGAATAGAACAACAATAACAATAATAATAACAATAACAATAGGAAGGGAGTCTAATGACTAATTGTTGCCTAGAACTAGAAAGATAGAAATATCAAATATGTAAGGGTTTGTGAACACCTCATTTTGTTTAGGCCTCACTCAATAAAATAAAAATCCCTCATTAATGATGCTTGGAGTCTAAGTCGACAATCATCATTAAAGGAAGAAAATAAAATAATAAATAAATAAAAATCCCTAATTAATAATGCTTGTATCCCAAGTCGGAGGAAGAAAATAAAATAATTAAAAATAAAAATCCTCTCCCAAATTTGCAATCATCATTCCACTGCCTCTTTAGTCGGCATCTTGGTTGGGAGTGGGTTGCAAATTCATTTCTCATTCTTCTTTTTTGGGGATTCTTTTTGAAGGAGCCACAGGAAGTAAAACATAAAAAATAAAAAATAAATGCCCCATTGATGATGAATTAAAGAGGAAATAAAAACTTTTAAAAATAAAACATAAAAAAAGGAAAGATACAAATAAATCCTCTTTCATAATTTTGGGTTTAAATTAGGAAATTGCTTGTAGAAATAAAAAATAAAAAATATAAAAATTCCTCTTTCTTACTGTGATTGGTTCATCTTGGGAAGTTTCATTAACAAAAAAATAATAAAAAATATAGAAAAAAATAAAAAATCTCATTAATTAGGCTACAAGTTAGACATTTCTATTGATAGAAAATATAAAAAAAAACTAAAATTCAAACAAAATAAAAGGAGTGCATTTATAAAGAAAACCTAATTTGAAACTATAAACATGAGAGTAAGAGTTGAAGTAAGATATATAAAACTTGTGAGTGAAAAGACACAAAAAATTGGGGAGTGAAAAGGCACAGACAATTGAGAAAGAAAAATAGACAAGGAATGGTTAGATGTGCTTAAAGAGAATTAAATCAATTGTTCATCTTTTTTTATCTTGTTTTTTTCCATACCCCTAATGAAAACCTATGTTCTTATTATGGTTAAGTGTCACACATGTGATATCTTGACACCTATAATTAGAGGGTGGAATCCAATACGATGAAGACTTACTTGTTTCCTATTTATTTTCATTTTCCTTCTCTCCTCTATTTTCCTCTTCTTATATTTTTTATACTTAATGAATGCCATGTTCTCATGATTGTGGCCACTTATATGTACCTCAATTTTAATGGCTAGAGGGTGAAATCTTGCATGATTCGAATCACTTAATGTTTTTCTTCTCCTTTCAATCTTTTTTTGTTCATTCTTCCTATCTTTCTTTGATACAATTCACGTGGATGGATATGAAGCATAGCATCATGTCTTATTGATGTTATTGCTTCATTTTTGTTCCCTTCTTACACTTTGTTTTTATTCACTTTTTATTTCTTTCTCTGTGTGACGAGATTCTCGATGATCAAGCTATATTGACTTGCCTTGTCTGGCTACTTATTTTCCCTCGTTTTATTGCCAATTGATAATGGAATGTAAAGTATGGATATCCTCCATTTCTACTATGTTTTGTTAAATATAATTTTATGATGAACTAATCTTGTGTGTTTTCCTCTCCTCTAACATTGCATCCCAAACTTGTAACGGATGTTGTGTGAGGTTTTTAGAGCTTCCTCAAACATTTAAGTTTATTGGTAAAAATCATGTGAGATTAGTGGAGTTTCCTCAAGAATATCATAGGTTTTCTTTATAAAAATGGAAAAAAAATGATGAATATAAAACTACAAAGATTTTCAAATTATTTATATCGTGCAAGGTTTGAACCTCCTCAAATAGAAAATGATTATTATCCCTTTATAAAATTATAGGAATCTTCTCAAGAAGTTTAATCCAAAAATCTAAAAATAAAAATATCTTTTTTGAATAAATTAAAGAAATTTTTTCCTAAAAAAACACCAATTTGTTGACAGGCATTTTTATTTTGGACTAGGTTACTTTAAAGGGTATGTAGGCCCTAAAGCCTATTTCTTAGTCAAGTTTAACTTTGTAAATAAATTTTTTTCCCTTTTATCATTTTGTTTCCAATGTTATAAATAACTATATTTTTTTATTTTGTTGTATCCATTTTTGTAAATAAACCTTCTTTTTCTATTCCTTATGTCTGCACTTTTGTTTATTTTTGTAAATATTTTCTTAACTTATTTTCTTTTTAGGTAATTAAAATAAGCTTAAAGGCCATATATATTTTTAAATAATTAACTTAGAATAACTGTTCTTATGAATAAGTGTTGTGGGTTGCATAACACTTTTCCCGCACAAAATTGATTCTCAAACCCTATATATTTTTTGTGCGCCATATTTTTTTTAAAAAGGAAATGGATTTGGTGCATTTTTTTAATTAATAAAAAACAAATTTAGAAGATAGGAAAATATATTGTATGATGTGACAATTAATAATTAAATAAAGCATATGCCAAGTTGATGAAGGATAACTGCTGCAACCAGGACTTCTCTTGATCCCTGTATGTTTCATTAAACTTCTAGATGAGTTTCATGGCTTCGCATGGTCGGCCGGCACTGCTCAAAAGATCAACCATGCAAGCATAACGCTCCTCTCCGGATCAACCCAGAAATCATTATTCATTCTGTTAAAAATGATTGATTCCATGATCCACCATTCTGTCACAAACAAATGCAGGCAGCATCTACATCTCCAGATTCAGAATACATGCATATGAGACAGTTGGCCACAAATAGAACCACAGAGCCATAATGATTCTGCAACACATAACCATGGATTTGCCTGCCAAACGAGCAGAAGCCATTAGAGCACAGGATAAAGTAAAGTTATTTGGCTTTATATATAGAGAGTTATCCACTTTAAACATTTCAGAAAAAAGTTGCAGCGCCTGTTTGGCATCACCAAGTCGGGCAACTCTCCAATCATCACTGTCGTCCAAGTAACCACATCTCTATCTTCTGGAGACAGAATCAAACATGCTACGAGAAATTTTGTCTCTTTTGCATTTAGATTACTATCTCCGATCCTATTTATAGGACCTATTGACTTTTTTATAGAATTTTAAGAAAATCTTAAGAAAGCTAATTACATTAATTAATAATATTATATATTGTGTTTTATTGTATTATATATTAGTTCATAAGTTAAACAACATAATTTAAAGAAAAATAATAAATTTTAATATCTTAAAATAATATAATAAGCTTTCTTAAGATATTTTTAAAATTCTTTAAAAAAATTAATGAAGTCTTATAAATAGAAATGGAGGTAATATATGTCAATTAGGCTATTACGTCAGATCATCACCTGGATCATGTCCTTCTAAACTGAGGATAGACTTGATTGCAAAGCAATGGTTTCTTTCCCATGAAGCAAAGCTCCGATAGGTGGTAAAGACACGAGTGACCACATTTGGCTGTGATCTACAACTGCACATCTGCCAAAACAAACATTCAGGGCCTCATGACCATGTCCTCTCTGAGCATATAACAGCAGTCCAAGTCACAACATCTAAATTAATATTTCTTCTCGCATCCTCTCAAATAAAGATAGAGCATCTTCAAATTTACCAATCTGAGAATAACCTGTGACCATGGCATTCCAATATACGACATCCTTGACCTTCCTCTCGAAAACCTTGTTTGTTTCACCCATCTTACCACGCCTGGCATTCACGTCAACAATAGCATTACCCACAAAGACATCACCAACCAGTCCACTTCTAATCGCAAACCAGTGCACTAAAAGAAGAAATTTCTCCTCCAGCCAGTTAAAAGGAAATAACCGTACCCATAAGGGGGGAAATGTGTGCTGTAGAGATACCATTGCCAAATAATACTGGATTCTTCTTTAGTACAACACTTAAACATATAACGTGCACGCGAACAATAAGATGCAAGCTACACGGTCATAATTTTAGTGTAAGATCATGGAAATATTATAATTATAATTTGGTCTGATCGATGAGTGATGAGTAAGGTGAGATTGCTTAGAACAGATACTTCAGGATTATTTAGAAATTTCACTGTTTGGGTTTTAGTCAAGTACGTAGTTGTAGTCATGTGATTTGGTCTCGTGAGCTTCCTAAGTTCTATTATTTCAGTCATTCAACTTGCAATACAGGATTGGTCTACTTGATCACAAAATTCTATTTACGAGTCCTGATTTACAAGCCAGGAGAACTATTTTAAAGTTTAACAGCATCATGTATTCTACACTTTCTACAAAAAAAAAAATACTTGAATATGTTGCCCCTCGTGATCACATCACGCAATATTCCATCATGTATGTTTCAAAGTTGACACCAATTCCTACAAAACAAATTAGTCGGAAATTCTTACAGATGCTGATGTAATTAAACAAAATTCTAATATGATCACCTCATGAAACACGAATACCTGGACATTTAAATTAATGTAAATGGCTGATACATTTATATGCGTAAAAACAAGGTAATAGGAAAAACTCAACATTCACAATAATGACCTATATATGAGGACTAAAGACAAGAAAAGGATCATAGTACACAGCAGTCCGCAGTGGCAAAATTAAAAGCCAAAAAAAAAAAATAATAATAAATCTAAGGTACCTTCGAAACCATGACCATGACTGATCCATAAACTGAAGAGAAATATATACTAGGCCCCATAAGAATCAAAACCAAGAACAATGTAAAATTACACAAATGGTTCCTTCATTCCGCCAGCAGCGTTCTCTGAAGCTCTTCTTTGCAGAAGAGCCTTACGTGATTTCTGCACTGTACATCAATCTAATGCATTGCCAACTTCCATCCAAACAATTTCAAGAGAGTTGATAGCACATTATGGCAACTTTAATTTGGGATACAACAACAAACTCCTTCAGGAGTGAAAAATAAAGTTGGCAACATATATAAAATATAAAGCATCGTATCCTAACGGGGAGGGAAAGGAATATGTACAAGGCTTTGACGCATCAAGAGACCCACAGTGCTTAAAAAACTAGCAAATAGATGTCACATGACGAAAAGCCAGCACAAGGGGCTATTTATAAAACTCGGGAGGGAAAAAAACCTTTAGTTTCTCTTGTGAAACTCATGTTCCATCCTCCCAGCTCCCACCAATGAGCCACAAAAATGAAGGGGAGCTTCCCGGTTCACCTCTGGAAAGACGAAAATAATGATGTGAAGGGAAGTTATATAAGGATAAAAAGGATACGTGTTTCTGAATTAACATGTAGTAATCTCCAATTTTTTATTTTTTTTTTGGTGTCAGCTACTTGTAGTAATAACTTCATCTACATACAGAGCAACCTCTCAATTCATTTTTTTTTACTTGTCCCTTTGCTTGTAGTAATAAAAACAATAAATATAACTATTTTAAAAAACAAAAGTTCCATAATCTTTTCTAATTAGCCAACCCAGGGTAGTACTACTCTGATCCTTGTCATAAATCCAATTTGAAAAGACATTTTTGGTTATAAATAAATGCTATAGACAGCAGCTCTGAATCGTCCAAAAGAAATACTGAAATCGCTCACCCTATAGTTGGTATCAAAGCAACTCAATGACTTAATGGTGATCGGGGAGTTTATTGCAAGAAAGCCGTATTCAATTTAATGCTGCAACGGTTAAAAATGCTCCCCTTATGATATGAATATGAATTTAAATAGATTTAGATATGAGAGGATAGCTTACAAGTCTAAAAAGGGGCGCATTTTGTACGATTCAGGTAGAGGAAAAAAAAAAGATAAATATATACTGAATTTAATTATATTAATATCTTCCTCTTTTCTTCTTCCAATATATATATTTTTCCTTTGCATTGCAATTTGGATACAGAAATTTTTATTAAACAATGATGCCATGTCATACTAATTCTCAAAATGAAGAAAAATCAAATGTGAATACTATAAATTTTAGCTAGATGCATCCTTTGTCAAGAACCAAAAAATAACATATTATTATAGATCACATGAAAGTTTCCGAAAGGTGCGGGGTTCTATTTGGCAGTAGGGAAATTATGGTGTGTGGGGGGGGGGGGGTTGGAATTAATTTTTATTAGTTGGTTTTAGAAAAATTAAAAAGTGGGGTAATACAATTTTATTAAAGATAAAATGAAATAAAAGAGTAGGATGACCCATTGTTCTATTGCTTCGTTCTTTTCTCACTTGTATAACTTCATCCTCTTGTTGAGCTTTTTCATAGTATGGAAGTTTAATTAACGAGTGTTTTTCCCTAATATTATTTATTAATGGTTTACTTCGTTTTATCTTGCAAATTTTTATTGTTATAGAACCTGTAATTAACTTTCATTAAGTTCTCTAAGCTGATGTAATATATTATTTCACAGTGAAAAAGCTATAGCTGTGAAATGGACTCAAAGATGTGAAAGGCAGTACGTCTCTTATTGGGTTGAGCGGAAAGAATAGAGGAAAATGTATTCACCTCCGCTAAGGATGAGGTATCTTCTATTAAGTCATTAGTGTGTTTTAAGGTTTTGTACAAATTTGAACAACCTTCATAAGATTAATCTCTACTCATTAAATAATATTATGGCACTGATTTTTATGGTTGATTACGAATTAAAGATAAGAATCTGGATAAGGTCATTGGACACATCATCTATGGTTCCTCGATGCAGACCTTCAGCCACCTCTTGTAATATAAGTGAAGCTGCATCTTTTTCAGGCATTTAAATAGCGACATCTTTTCTCTTTTGTCCATCCACCAGGAAAATGTTCTTTTCTTTTCTTTCTATGGTGTTTTTCTTTTCTTTCTTCCTGTTTTATTTTCAGTGGGGATTCATAAATATGTTCTTTCATAATTAAAATTTAATCCCTTATTCCATTATTTTGGTTTGCGCACAAACTCTGAGCCATGGCAAACAGGTCTAGAACTTAATTTGAAGAAAATCAGAGTTTTAGTTGTTTTCTGTTAGCTTATTCTTGAGTTGATAGTAATAATAGCATTAGAATCCTAGTTGAAAACTTGTCATTTTTTGAAGCTTCTATAACAAATAAGGGCATATTGCTATATTAGGAGTTGGTGGACCAATAATTTTATTTTGCTATCCATACGTTGTAACATAATATTATTTATCAGTTTATAAGTCTCTTTGGTCTCCCCTTTCTGATGATTTGCATTTATTCCCAAGAATGAATCAAATAGCCCCCTGGCCAATGTTGGATTTGATTTAACCTCAACTGATGGACTTACTATACTCATGTTTACATCTAGGATCGAATGAGAGAATTGCAGAAGTAGATTGTTAGGAGGTGCTCTATCAAGAGGTAACGTCTGGCATTGTTTCTCTTCATTTCCCTGTTTTGGTTTTGGTATCTTTGATAGTCTGATTATAATTAGCAAAATTTTGCTGATAAAAAAGACATCACTTATGATGCATCATATTAAATAAACCAAAAAAACCTTCTAACCGTAATTTTTCAAAAGAATAATTATTATATAAATTTATAAAAGTAAATATCAAACCTAAATTGTCTACGTCAAATCTGAATCATGTGGATTGTCTATATAACACCTCCATTGTATTATTATTCTGAAATAGTAGGTGACCCATCCTTATTATTATATAGCTGTGGAAGTCAATAATCAATTATTAAAATATCTATAGGGAGTCCACTAGGTTCATGTTGTTAGAATTATGAATAGCTATTAATAAGGCTTCAATTCAAGGGATTAGACTTCATATTCAAGTGGTTTTTGGGGATGGTACAACAGCTTGAGGCAGGCAATAATGATCAATCCTTGACGGCCCTTGTATTGTGATTATATTAGAGAATAATGTGTTGGTAAGTTTTCAGAACAAGGAGGTGGTGCACTATAGCTTTTCACAATTTCTTATTACAGGTTCAAATGTCAAGGAACAATTTTCTCTCCATACTTCCTGACATATACCGGTGTTTCATTTTCCAATTCCAGGCATATGATCGTTTAAATACCATTGATCTAAGATAGATTATAGGCAAAAAGGTATGGAATGGCTGAATAATAGGTATCTTGGCCTCCTTTCCATTATATAGCAATAAATGACAGAACACCTGTACAATTGGAGTGGCCCCCAAATTATAACAAAAAACCTAGAATGATGGGGACTCATACACATATAAACACACAACAGTAAGGTCAATAAGCTTAATTTACAGTGACTCAGTGACTTATATAAATTACAGTGAGGAACCTATTTTATTCTAACATTCCCCCTCAAACGAGAGGGAGTAATACATAACCCGAGTCTGGTATGAAAATTTGTAAATTGAGTGTTGGTCAGTGCTTTGGTTAAGCAATTTGCTACCTGCTTAGTTGACAAAATATAACTAACTTTTAAGGTTCCATCCAATACCATGTCACGAATAAAATGGAGATCAATGTCTATATGTTTGCTCTGTGAATGAAAAACTGGGTTAGCCACCAAAGCACCAGCACTCAAGTCATCGCACCAAATTGTTGCTAGTCATCTCAAATGTAAGCCAAGTTCAATCAGTAAGGATGAGATCCACTTAATTTCAGAAGCACCATCTGCTAATGCTTGATATTCTAATGTTGAATTGGAGTGTGAGACAACTTTTTGTTTACGTGAGGCCCAAGAAATTAAGGTATTCCCATAATAGACTACACATCCACCTATTGAATGATGATCATCTACATCTGTAGCTCAATCAGCATTTGTGAAAGTAGTAATCTGTGGAGAGTGAACTGCAGAAATATGTAAACCACAATGATATGTTCCCTTTAAATATTTGAGAATCCTTTTGACTCCTTGAAGGTGTAAATCTGTTGGTTTGAACAAGAATTGGCTAAGTTTGTTCACTGAGAATGCTATGTCTGGATGGGTGGAAGTGAGGTACTGCAATGAGCCAATTGCTCTTCTATAAATAGACGAATCAACTAAAGGAGTCCCTTCATTGACAGAGAAAATTCTTCCTGTCACCATTGGTATGGACACTGGAGCACAATCAAGCATATCAAATCTTTTCAAAATATCTAAAACATACTTCCCCTGATTCAGATAAAAACCAAACAAATTGCGATGAATTTCAATCCCAAGAAAGTAGTAGAGAGAACCAAGGTCTTTTAAGTCAAACATGTGATTCAATCTGTGTATAAATTGAGCAATAAAAGATGAATCATTCCCAGTCACTAAGATATCATCAACATAGATTAAAATGTAGAAAGTAAGTCGCCGTGTTCTAAAAAAGAATAAGGATATATCACTTATGGCATTCCAGAATCTCCATTGAAAAAGTGTTTGTCACATCTTTTCGAACCAAGCTCGTGGAGCCTGCTTAAGCCCATAAATGGCCTTAATTAATTTACAAACATGTGTCAGACAATCAGGATCAGTGAAACCCTCTGGTTGTTTCATAAACACATCCTCTTGTAGATAACCGTTAAGAAATGTGTTATTTACATATAATTTTCTCACTTCCCACTTGAATGTCACAACGATTGCCAATACAATACAAATGGTCGTAGGTTTAATTACAGGACTAAAAGTATCGCCATAGTCAATAACTGGGAATTGTTGGAAGCCTTTTGCCATAAGCCGAGCCTTGTATTTCTGATGTTGAGTTCGCGGCACAAGAACCCAATTTTGGTTCTTTTGCAATGCATTAAAATCATCCGCCATTGCTTTATGCCACTGAGAACACAATAGAGCCTCACGAGTGTTCCTGGGTTCAGCCATAAGCTTCAGCGATGAAGGGTCTTCCATATGCAGCAACTCATTGAATGTATACATGGGTTTACTGATGCCCGACTTGGCTCTTGTCACC
>JBAGKO010176618.1:0-17063 GCA_037177275.1 Acacia concinna | reverse complement strand
AAAATCGGGATTTACTCTTTTAACCATGATAGTTCATTTAAAGATTTAGATTTCAAACTTTTCTATCATGGTTAACCTATCTAAATCAATTATTACACTTTAAAATATTTGTTAATTATTGTTTTAAAGATAAGGATTTTACATTAATAACATGTTCTCTTATAAAATCTTGGAAAACTGATAGTAACAAAATTTAATTAAAAATTTGTATCATCGATTATATTTCTTTAACATTTAATTAAAAATATTAAGCATGCAAATTTAAATTGCCACAAAAGATGATTTACTAAATGAATATTTAAGCGACCATCATAAACGTTATCTATTTTGTCATGTTCTCTAGTAACATCTTATTTATAAATTATATACTTATATCTATTTTGTCATGTTCTCTAATAACATGTTACCATGTATCTTATTTATAAATTATATATTTATATCTATTTTGTCATGTTCTCTAATAACATCTTACCATGTATCTTATTTATAAATTATATGTGGTCATTTACTAAGTAGTTTTTTCTATTACTTCTTTTACATATTACATAGCTTTTTATTATTCAAAATTTTGTTCACATAAAGTAACTTATATCCACCTATGTTATTGCTTGTTGGTGCACAAACCACCAAAATAAAGACACACACATACACAAAAATATTTTATCCAACTTGTAAGACACAGCTTATACAACTAGAATAATATATCTTTTATTTCTAAGTGTTTTTCTTTTTCCACCATGAAGTTTAAACAAACACATAAATAAATAATCTTCCACGTTTAGTAAAAATTCATTTTTATGAACCATTCGACATTGTGCTCATGTGATAACAATAAATTTTAAAAGTTATTTCTACATATCCTCGTATCATGTTCACATACTTAAAGAATAACATTACTTACAGTATCTAATCAACTCTTATAATTAACATGTATTAATATATAACAAAAAAAATACTTACAGTTCAAAGAAGATGCACGTAATTGGTCTTTTCACCTTCTTCAATCTAACACTTACCACCTAAAAATAGCATAAACAGTCACATAACAATTATTAAGAGTTGCATAAATATATTATCAAATTATACAAAATTAAAATTGCATAAAAAAAAGAACTTACAGTTGTAATGAGAATAGCCAAATTTCAACGGTAGCCCGAGTAAGCAAGAATTGGAAACAACCTAACATAATATAGTCTAATAATGGAGACTGAAATCCAAACTAAACAATTTCATAAGACAGTTTGAGCACCACGAAGCAAAGAAAGATAGTGACAGATGGAAGAGTTCACAAATGACAGATGAAAGGAAGAAAATGAAGAACACCAAAGCAAGAAATGAGGGCACAAAATGAAAGAAGAACGAAAGAAGCTGAAGAACACAAAAGAAAGAAAAGAGGTAGTAGAGTGGGAAGACTGAGTGTAGGGAAGAAAATGAAACAATGCTCGTAAATATAAAGGAGGATTCACTGTGTTTTCACGAACACACATATGCGCATGTAAGGAAAAAAACATATACACTGACACACGGCACTGCATGAAAGAAATGAAGGGCTACGCGTATGGGGAGCAAGATTTGACCTTGCATGCAGTGCATTGGGAGCATAAGTTTCAGTGGGTCCCATGGTCTGTAAAACACAAAACTCGCCCTACATGAGGGCGAGTTCAGTACGCGTGGAGCAAATGCACAAAACTCGCCCTTTATAAGGGCGAGTTCTGTGTATTTCCAGCCCCTCCCTACCACTATTTCTAAAGAACCCGCCTTTACAAAATGCGAGTTTCTGAACTCGCACTCAATTAGATCGAATTTGTGTGTAGCATTTGAACAATTATTTTGAAAAGTGTAGCATTTTAATATATACTTTTATTATTTAAAGTATTTTGATAAAAAAGCCAAATAAATACCTCAAACCAACTTATTATAATAAATTGTTTTTTTTTGCTAAAAATCCTTCACCTCTCAGCAGTGCCAAACACATTTTTTTCTAAAAAGCTATTTAACTTTTCACGTGAAGTTACTTTTCCTTCATAGCTAAAAAGC
This sequence comes from Acacia concinna, assembly GCA_037177275.1. Classification (NCBI taxonomy): domain Eukaryota; kingdom Viridiplantae; phylum Streptophyta; class Magnoliopsida; order Fabales; family Fabaceae; genus Acacia; species Acacia concinna. The sequence goes on along the minus strand of JBAGKO010176618.1, from coordinate 15,026 downwards.
TTCAATTTCTTGAGAAAATCGCGTGGGATTTGTTGATACTTCAGCTAATTGAAAAAAAAAGAAAAAAAGAAATTGATTGACTGAATGTATTTGAGTTATTAGATTACAAAATATAGGGCTTGTTTGTTTTGATTTATTTTGGTTAAATAAGATCTTATGTATAAAGTACGAGAAATACCCATCTCACATACTTATTTCGTACTCCGCAAATAAAATCTTATTACCCTCAAATAAGTTATTTCAAACAAGCAGATGCTTTCTTTAAACATTCTTGCAAACCAATACTCAAATACGTTAGTTGCATATGTACTTTAAAAAAGTCATTTTAGTATTGCATAGGCTGAAAAATCCACCATTTTTTTGGCCAATAGGATGATCACCCCTTTTGAATGTGTGTGTTTAGGGGGGAGCATAACCGAAAGAGGTTCAAGAGATCTGGAAGAGAACTATGGTTCAAGAAATAGTAGAATTTGTGTGTGTGTGTGTGGGAACCAAAAAATGGGGGAAAAAATAAGAAGAACAAATAAGTCACCGTAGGTCATGAGTTGAAGAAATTTAATAATATATACATATGCTTACAAAACTACATATATGGTGGGAGAATGCTTTCAACGAGAGTTGAAAAGGCAGGGCTTGCTACAGTAAAGAGTAAATAAAGAAATGAAGATAAAGGACCATAGGCAAAGTAAAACAAATCAAAGGAGAAGACTACTAACTACGAGCCGTGCTGCGTTGGATGTCGGTGGAATGAGAAGGATGTCGGTGGAATGAGAAGGAAGGATATTTGAGAGAGATATAGGTTTTTTTTATAGTTGGGCTTTTTTTTAATAAATGGGCCGTTAAAAAGTCCATATGATGCTCGTATGTGAATCCACACACACATATTTATTTATTTCAATTATATTGTACATGTCTTAAATAATGAAATTTAGATGCATTTGCTTAGGAAGTTATACACCTATTAAAATTTGATTTGATATGGATAATTTCTAAACAATCCATATATTAGTCTAATTTTTTTAAGAAAATCTTATTATTATTATTATTATTATTTACCTAATATAATATTATTGAATCCACCTTATATCACACACATATCTTAAAGAATTATTTATTGAAATAGTTTATTAAATGTTGGTTTAATTTATATACACACACATGTATTAAAAAAATGAGTAAAATTTATGTCAAAGTATAGCTTCTTTCTCTTAAAATTGCACATTTTATTTTATATATACTCAAAGTCACACTATACTCACTCTGAGTCCAAAAGGGGAAAAAAGGTGTTACATCTATGAGAGTAATATGTTTTACACCCATTAAAATTTTAGTACTTGATGAGTTTTCAAATTATGCTCTAGTGGTTGATTTGGTCTTGTCTAAGGTGGAAAGTTGTATTTATTGCAAGGTACGAAAAACCGAACCGAGTAAAGAACCAGTCGTGACATGGGTTTAGAGTTTAAATGGTTCAACTGGGTCAGACCGGAGGTTCAACTGGCCATATTAAAATATTATAATTTAATTAACAATGATAAAATAGTAAGATTAACACATATATTGTATTCAAAATAACCAAAGCTAGTTAAGTACCATCAAATTAAAGCAAAGTTATGAAAATATAAAGGTACAAAATATCAAAGTTCAAAAATATAACTATCACAATCACAAGTCACCCATAGTCCTTCCAGCTAATCATCATCTAAACTAATATCCAAATCGACTAGAGATGTATCATCACAGGCTTGATTGGGTAAAGTAGAAGTAGTAAGATGATCATATTCATTTAAAGCTGGGGGTTAAGAATATCCATATCTGCATCACCTAATCATATGAATGAGAAAAATTAATATGAGTAGCTATGAGTTAGAGGAAAATAATGTGGATGGATTGGATCATAAATTAGTGATAAAATATGAAAATAATAAATAATAATAGCACGTAGGAACCTTCAATTGCCTGATCAAGGGGTAGTGAACTTGTAATTCCATCATTGACAACGAGATCTTGAAGATCTTGTACACCTTCATCATTAAACTCTGGAGTGGGATCTTCATCAGTGACCTAAAAATATATTTCATCAATAGATTCATAGTCAATAGGATCAGAGCTTGCCACCGCCTTCTTCAATGTACTCCTTCAAATGACAAACAAAATTTTAGTTAAAAAAAATCTATGTTAAATTAAAGCATTTTTCATGATATCTAAAATCACATATGCTTAAATCGTAAGTTATAGTTGGTGAAAACCAAATCATTCAATATTTGGTGCTTCAATCGATTTCTCCTTTTTTTGTGAATGCGCTCAAATAGGCTCCAATTTCACTCACAATGGGAGGAAGAAGATGTTTGGTTAAGAATGCGTTTTGCAACACGTTGCAATTTAGGAACTGAATAGCCATAGTACATCCACCATTCATCTAAATAAAAAAAAAACATATACATAACATTGATGTCCAAAAAAGGAAGACAAATAAAGAAGGTACTAAACAATAAATCTGAATACTCAATACTTACAAGGATCTAGGTTCGCAGTGGCTAATTTGCACATTTCCTTGCTAAAAGATTCCTTGCCTTCAATGTACAAAGTCACTTGCCTCCTGACCTTGAGGAAATCAAGTGCTTCTTAAGAGTTTGCCTCCATCACATCAATCAAAGCTTGCATTAACCTCCCCTCACTGACAAAATTAGGGCCATAATCGGGTTTAACAAATATGAGACTGCATGAAGATTGGTCTTTAAATGTTTATCCCACTGGGCTTTGATAATACTGGTGTAAGGCTGGTATTTGTCTTGATTCCCTTTGAACATCTCTTTAATTATATTATTTGCCCTTTGCATGCCCTCATAAACATATGGCATAGAAGGCTTCAAATCTAAATCAACAATTCTCAATAATTTCACAAGAGGAGCAACAATCTTCACAATTTGATAACACTCATTCCAAAATTGACTATCTAGAATGAATGCACTAAACATTCTTCTAATATTAGTCCTAGATAACTTATGATCCACAGAGTGTGTATCAACAATGAGGGCCTGTAAGTCCCGCTTATGCATGTAAATGTTGTGAAGTGTAATGAAGGTTGTGGCAAACCTTATAGTGCCAAGACAAACAATTTCTTTCTAATTTGGCCTCTTCCTTAACCAAGACAAGAATACCATGTGATTTTAAGCAAACACTGTGATCTTTGATGCCTTTAATGCAATCTTTAACACATGAGGCATGCTTGAAATGTCTTTAAGTGTAAGATTTAATTAATGGGCAGCACAAGGTGACCAGTAAATATTTTTGTACTTCTCCTTGATCAGCCATCCACATGCCATATAGTTGGCATCATTGTCAGTCACCACATACACAATGTTCTTAGAGCAAACCTACTCAATAACTTCATAGAACAATGTGAATAGAGTCATGGCATCTTTAACTAAGTATGATGCATCAACAAACTTAACAAACACCATACCGTGTGTAGAGTAGACCAAGAAGTTTATCAAAGTCCACTATCACACATCAATCCATCCATCCGCCATAAGTATACAGTCATTATCTTTCTACTTGGCTCGATGACTGTCAATGAGTAGCCGGCATTCATCTGTCCACTCTCTCTCTACAAGTTGGTTTTGAAATCATAGGCACTAGAGGATTTAAACCCAGCCTAATAGAACACATTCCATCGATAGCCCTTTGAAATAAAAGGCACTCCACTGCTCTAAATGGAATGCAACTCACAATGGCCCATTCAGCTATAAGTATCTTCATAGTATGTTGTGCTTCTTTCAATGTCAACATACTCTTGATGCTTGGTTGAGCTCCCGAAGTTGTCTTAAGAGCAAAATATTTGTCTACAATCCTGGGACCTTTTCTCTTCTTAGCTACACTATCAATAATTTGTCTACTGACGTGTGTTACTTCATCCCCCTCTTCTCCAATGTCTTCGACAGACTTTTTCTTTGCAGTTTCATTCAAATCCTCTAAAATCTTATAGCGTACATCTGCAGGCACATTTTACAAGGGGAAATATTACTGGTAATTTCAGCAAGATAATGCTTTATCCTATTTATGCCACCTCCTATATTGATATTATTACAACAAAGGCAAGTGTACACATTCTGTGTCCCCTCTTTCTTATAAGAAACATATGCCCATGCTAGATCAGTTTTAGGCTTGGACCGAAAGGAGGAAGTAACAGTAGTTGAAGTTTGAGCAGGATTAGAACTAGAATTGACAGTGGTAGGTTCGATATTGGGAGTGGGAGGTTGGGTATTAGGATTAGGAGTGACATTCTCATTTCATGAACTTATTGTATCCATCCTAATATATAAGCTCAAATAATTTAGATTTCAATTCACATTGGCAATCAATCAAATTAAATGCAAATCATATATCAATTCACATTAAGAGAGCAAATAACTGTAAAAGGAATAAATCATAAATGATTCAATGAAGGACAAAACCTATGAAACTATGTTTTAAGGCCTAAACTATAATTATGATGTAACTTAAATTATCAACCCTAAGACCTAAACTAGAATTATGGTATAACTTGAAGTATGAACATGAAAGTTCCCATATATAAAAACAATATCAAAGACACCACTTAAACTAATTCGAGTTATATAGATGATGTTACTTGACTTACTTCCTAGTTCCTAGTTACTATCAATGTTATTTATATGGGGTCATTTATGAGATTGAACAACAATTGTAAAATCAGAACTAAGACAACTAAGAACTGCCCACTTCAACAATGTGAAAATGAGAATCACAGACATCATAGAGCAATGACATGAGATCACCATTTATACCAATCAGAAAATGAGAATCACATAGTAAATGACATGAGAGATAAGAGTATAAGACCACAGCGACCACAGCTTATAGGAAGCAATGGCCAATGAGAGATCACTAGATTAGTCAAATCACAAAACAAAGATTCAAAGATTCATAAGACAGAATGACATATCACAGATGCACAGAGATGAGACATCAATTAAAATATGAATACTAGATGCACAAGATAGATCACAGAATGACAAATCACAGATCATAGAACAAAGATTCAAAGACTCAGTGATTCACATAGATGAGAGATCAAAGATTCAAATAGAAAAATCAAAAATCAAAAGCAAACAGAAATTGAAAAATTCAGAGATCACCATCACTGTTCTTACTTTGCCTTCACCAGTCACCTTTTGTTGTCAACGTTCTTCTTCTGCTTCTGCCATTCGCCATCAGTTGCTGCATCTTCTTCTTCTACGATTCTGTTGTTTGCCTTCTAAGGAGTGTGTGTGTGTGTGTGTGTGTGTGTGTGTGTGTGTGAGTGCGAGTGTGTGAGAGTGTGAGTAAGGTACCTAGGTGTATGGTTGTGTGCTTCTTGTGGTGTCTTATCTGCCTTTATGACTTTGGCCTAGGAGAGTGGAAGGGAACCAAAGATGGAGCTAGGAGGAAGAGACAACGATGGAGCTAGGGGATTAGGTCTAATAGGGACACAGGTTGGGGTTGGGTTATAAGGTAACAGGTCAGACTTCAAAACAACGTCGTTTTGGAGTCTTTTTTTTAAATTGTGACTCAGTCAACTCGACCAACCCAACAAGTCAACTAAGTCTGCTGAGTCGACTTGGGTTTGACCAAGTCAACTAGCCAATGATTCCTTAATAGAACTGGACCAGACAGCAGTCCAGTGGGCTGGTTTTCCAATCCGACTGGCCGGTCCGATTCGATTTTCCTTACCATGATTAAAATGATTGTTTAACACACATCAAGTGGTTTTTAAAAATCTATCTAAGAAATGACTATGAATGCAATCGTAAGATTAGTCATTAATTAGGTAGATTGGACTCAACACAATTACTTAGAGTTTTCAATTTGAATTGATACAAAATTAATTCCCAATTTATTTTCAGAAGCTAGGAAAACCATCGACTTTGCTACCAAACTCATTTTATTATATCACTTTTAATCTAGAAATATTTCTCCCTTCATCTTTTTCTAAAAATACCAAAAAAAATAAAACATTTGAATTTTCATGTATTTTAATTTTTTTAAAAAAAAATCAAATTTCAAAACCCCCTTTCAAATCATGTTTTAGTATTTAGTTTAACCTAGAGAATTCAAAATAAAGGCTCATTAATAAGAGAATGATCCCGAGTTATTTGCACTATATTGCATTCTAATTCGTGGTAAATTTTGTATTTAACCCTAAGGTGACTAAAGTTGTGTCAAATCAATGGCGTCGTTGCCGGGGAGTCATTTTTTACTCTCTTAGTTTTCTAAGTGTCAATTAGTTAGATTGACCAGGGTTTGTCCTTGTGAGCCTCTTAGTTTATTTTTCTCTTTACTTTTCTCATAGTTTTTATTTTATTTTTCCTTCAAAACATTTTGCATAAAAAAGAAATTCTTGATTTTCCTTTGTTTTTACATACTTGAATACATTGTACTTTGCTATCTCGTTGTTGTGTTTCATTTTTTTGTGCATGTTTGGAGTTAGAAAAGGAGTATCAAAAGACCATGAGCTTAATTTAACCCTTAAACAATTTAAGGAACGACAAAAAAAAAGGTCCAGAAAAGCCCAAGAAGGATACTGGTAAAGCTACTTTAAGATATCACATAACAGTTGAACCTAGTGCATCCAGTGAACATCAAGACTCAGACATGGCAAACATTAATGAAGATGATGTTGAGAACAACGATCATAAGAGGAGATCAATCAGGGAAGTAACTACTTTTGGAATTAATCTTGAATATTTTGCTAACATTAGACCAAATATGCCTACTGATTTTGAAATTAAAGGTTTACTGATTAACTCATTACCTAAGTTTCATGGTTTATTGCAGAAGATCTTTAACTACATCTAAGAGAGCTGTTCTTGAATTGTTCAAGCATAAAACCGGTTAGAGCCTTGTAGAAGATGTTATGTGAAAGGTCTTTCATCATTCATTGGAAGGCAAAGCTAAAGAGTAGTATATGAGTCTACCATACATGTGGCTAATGCACACGAAAGCTAGGAGAACCTACAGAAGGCCTTTCTTGATAAGTATTTTCCTACTTCCCGAACTTCCGTCATGAGAAAAGAAATTAACTCAATTCTCCAAGAACCATATGAGACTTTGTATGAGTACTAGACCATATCCAAGACCTTTTGGCTCGTTGTCCACATCACTATATTCCTAATGAGCAGTTGGTTAAAACTTTTTATGATAGGTTAAAATAGTCAGATCAAGATAAGATTGATGCAGCTGTCGATGGTGTTATCATTGATTTCATACTCCAGAAGCTTGGGATTTAATTAAGAAGATGGCTTTAGCAAATCAAACCTATGGTACATGATAACTTTCCATATTTTGTACATTTAATAAATATTTTATTGATATTTGGAGAGTTATCTAATTAATTTTGGAAGAACTACTTCAGATTTTATAAGTTATCAAATTGGGGCATCTTTAGTGGGATTTGAAAATAAAATATAAGTTTTAAATATAAGGAAAGAAATCATTAAAAAAATATTAAATAGAAGTTTTCTAAAAAAGAAAAGAAAATAAACAAATTAGTTTTGTTTTGTTATTAGTTTTGCTATTATTATATTATAATTATATGTTCTTTACTTTAATCACTGAAGGTCACAAGTGACACTGTTTTTGAAAAGTTGAAAAAGCACTGAGACCTAAAGTGAAGGAAGCTACAAAGCGTAAAAAGTAGAAGGCGCAGGAACTTTTCATCGTCATCCTTACTATTCTCCATTAAACCAAAGCAAGCATTAAAGCGAGAGAGAGAGAGAGAGAGAGAGAGAGAGAGAGAGAGAGAGATATTTCGTCCGCTTCTTGAGGAGAGAAGAACAGAGCGAGATGTAAGGGGAGTGAGGATGAAAGGTGCTCTATGACACCGTCTCAGCCATTTGGTTCTTCTTCTTTCTTAGGCAAGCTCGATGCCATCACTGGAGAAGTGAATAAAGCATGAAAGGACCAGAGGGACACACCAATTTTGGTCAGAATATAGTGAAGAAAGAGAATAAGGAATAAGAGGAAGATCCTTTTCTCTTAATTTTATAGCCTACTTTCTTCATCTTTTCCTCTCTAATTTTCCTTATGGTTCTGATTCTAAACTTTGCCAGTGGTTGGAAATGAATTTTATTGAAGTTAGTTGTAGCTAGTTTCTTGTGCAACCTAGAGTAACTATGAGCTTGTAGATGGATTAAACTTTGTTTTTCACTTATTAGTTATGTTTTAATGGTAATTATGGTTACTTAATCTTGTTTATTTTTTATCTATTTAGTGATTAATCACCATTAAGTATAAATTTGAGTATTAGAATTTACCTTGACAAAGGGAATTTTAATTAGGCTCTAAGATTAAGTAATATAGGATTAGATTACAATCTAATTTGTGATTAGGATAGACATATACCTAATGGCCCCATATAATTGTTGAAGAGTGTATTTGAATTATTTTTCCTCTTGAGTAATAATGTTGACATAACATTTTATACTTAAGAGAGCGTTGTAACCGAACCGAAATGCACTTATAGCTATTTATACTTGAGATTAACAAAATTAACATTAAGACTGATTAAATTAGTGGAAATAAAGTTTATGAAACTAATAAGTGATTAGTGACTCTAGGTTGCCCTTTTAATATTTGTGTTAGTTAGTTTATTTTAGTTTGATTTCAAATTTTATTTTCACTTATTTGAATTTAATTTTGATTTTCTAAAATTAATTGAAACTGTAAAATCAATGTTCAACTAGGTTTAGGTACCAAGTCATCGTTGGGAATGGTATTTTACTTATTACTTTATTACTTGATACGGCCTATGCACTTGCAGAGTTGAGAATTGCAAATTTTACACCTATCAAGTTTTTGGGTACGCCATGAAGGAATGTTAGGGGAGTTTATAACATTAACTTTCCTTCTTTACACATCCTTCATCTTGACACTTTTTCTGCTCAGATAGCTTCTTTAACGATGAAGTTAGTTCGGATTGCTTCTAAGTCTTCATTTCAAGAAGTAATATGGTTGGAAAGGAGTTGGCAACTCCTAGTTGCGAGTTTTGCGGTCCTTCGATGCATGTATCTTGCAACTGTCCATCCAGATATAAGGACGTGAATGCCATATATCAAGGCTGCCCCACCAACCCTAAATGGGATCGTTATTCAAACACTCACAATGAAAGATAGAGGTAGAATTCTAAATTCAGTTGGAGGGACAATGATAATTTCAAGATCTTAAAGGATGGTTGTTCCACTTCAAGATAATTCACTCTCCCAACCAAAGAGTAATGAGACTAACCAATTGTTAAAGAGTTTGCTAATCAACTTGCTACTATTGACAATCGGATGAAGGAAGACAAAGCTATTAAATGATGATAAATTTTCATTTATTTCCACAATTTTGCAAGACATCTGACATGATAGGGCAAGTGACAGTGCTAAAGTGACTCATTTGTGCAAGAAGATAGAGGAGTTAGAATTGAAAAACAATACTATGCAAGCTCACCTTACTCAACTCTCCAATTCTATAAGTGATGTGTATGCTAAAACATGTGGTTCTATTCCTTCCAATACTTTCATGAATCCTAAACCTTTGAATGCAATTGAGTTATGAAGTGGCAAGAAAGTATACTTTCCAGAAGAGGATGATGACAGGGTAAACGAAGAAATAGAAGATGAAAGTCCACCTCTAAGTCCAATGAAGCTTGTTCATTTTGAGAGCTCTACAAAGAAAATTCTCCTTGAAAAGAAGAAAGACAAAGTAGCTGAACAACCTCAAGTGGAACAACAACCACTTTTGAGAGCGGTTGGCTCCAAAAAGAGAAGCACCTTTAAGGAAGTTGGGACCAGCAACCAAGACACTTTATCCACTGCTAATGGTAATGAGGTTCTCAACTCCCTTTCCTAAAGCTTACTTTCAGGGTAAGAAAAGGCATGAGGAACAAACTGAGAAAGAAATGCATGATTTGTTTAGTAAATTATATATTAAGTAAATTGGACTCAATGCGATTGTTTAAAGTTTTCAATTTGACTTGATGCAAAATTAATTTCCAATTTATTTTCAGAAGCTAGGAAGGCCATCAACTTTGCTACCAAACTCATTTTATTATATCACTTTTAATCTAGAAATATTTCTCCCTTCATTATTTTCTAAAAATAACAAACAAAAATATAGAACATTTGAATTTTCATGCATTTTAATTTTTTTAAAAAAAATCAAATTTCAAAACCCCCTTCTAATCATGTTTTTAGCATTTAGTTTAACCTAGGGAATTCATAATAAAGGCTCCTTGATAAGAGAACAATCCTGAGTTGTTTGCATTATATTGCATTCTAATTTGTGATAAATTTTGTATTTGACCCTGAGGCAACTAAGGTTGTGTCAAATGATATTCAAAATAGGATTTCTCAAATTTATTACTTACAAAAGTTCAGTGGTAAGAAAATAAAGAAACTTTCACTCAATTAACAAGGCAATGAGGATAAAATATCGATTGTTTGCTCATCATATGATTTCAAAAATCTCAGATGAAGTGTAGCCAACCATTATTGCATTCATAACATGTAGGATAATCTAATGAGACAATGAGAAGCAAACATTTACCTTAGGATTCTTGCATATACTGGATATAATATTCATAATGATTCATGTGCCTTTTGGTGTGAGCTCATTATGCCATTGAGTGATAAGTAAAAATGTAGGAGTTTACAACACAAAGGGTGAAGGGGTTGAGATATTCATAGCATTACTAAGGGATCACTACTACATGATTGTCTATATATAACACTTCATACTTAAAGGTTTTTCGAAAAACGTCATAAATAAGGAGGCGGAATTTCTGCAAATAATTACATGATGGTTGTTTAAAAAAACCATCATATATATGGACAAAATATTTAACGATTGTATAAAAAAACCGTCATATAAATATCCAATTTTTAGGAAAAAAACAACTATAATATATAACAGTTGTTCCTAAAAAACCATTATATATTTATGGTCTATATATGATGGTTGTTCGTAAAAAACTGTAATATATTCATCATATATACAATATATGACATTTTTTCACAAACAACTGTCATATATTGTATATATGACTTTTTCTTTTCAAACAACCGTCATATAAAAACACTATAGAACCATTTTCTTTGACATTTGAAACTTCATAAATTTACATAGAGCTCAATAGTTCACCTTGAATGGAATGTTTTAAGCTCCTCCTCCACTAATTTCCTCTCCTCTGTCACATCCATAATGATTTTCTCCTTATTCTTCCATTGTACTCCTCTGCTGCTCACTATTATAGGTCGTAGGTTGTGGCTGTTGTTCGTGTCATCCTCCTCTATTATTGTTTGCTTCATGGTTTCTTGTTTTAGGGTTTGTGGGTAGCTCTTAACTCATATATTCTTGCTAAAGGTGAGTTCATTATATTTTTCTCACACTAGTAGGGGTTTTGGTTATCTGTGTTCAATATTTGTTGATACCTTACAGCAATTTAAATAGCAGTTGTAACTTCTCGGCCGTTTCATTTCTCTTTTTTTTGTATTTTTTTTTGTCATCATTTTCTTCTGAAGGTAAGTTTTTTATTCTTACTTTAATTGTAATACAGGAAAACCCTCATAATCCAAAAACATTTCCATTCATATTGCTTAGAAACAATATTGACTTCGATTATGGGAACAGTAGAGTTGTAGGCAGAAGCGATTACACTTCTAGTTTTCCTTAAATCATGTATACATTTTAATGAACTGATTTTTAGTTTTCTAAGAAAAAAGCAAAGGACTAGTGTGCTTCAAAAGGGAATATTTCTTACTTTGAGACATATGCCAAAGAGGATTTCAATGTTGGTGAGGCATTCCTTTATATCGCCAAGACTGTTTTAGCTAACGAGAGTGATCAAGACATGTAAGAAAATGATAATGTGCAAAAAAAAGAAAGATATAGGGGTTATTACTTGTCAAGTCATGAATTATGCACTTAACAAATGGTAGATATACTATGAAACATGTTATTAGCTTCAAAATAAGCAAATGTTAGTGTGTCAGAATATGGATAAAAATTATTATAGATTTGGTAAGATTGTTTGCTAATGTCATCCTTATATCTACTTACATTTACCTTTTAAGGGTGTCAATTTTCCTTCTTGATCTATGTTACCTTCAAATGATTCATGTCCTTAGGTGTGTGTGTATATTAGTTATGCATCTATTTGTTTTCCAAGAAAACTTTGTTGTATAGTTCACTTCTTATATTGCAAGCAAGTTGCCCATGCATAAGCAATGTGCATTTAGTAGATGTGGAGAATAAGTGAACCTTATTTGTTGTAGCTGCCATTATGCTAAATGCTAGGAACTTGTGGTATTATTAGGCTTTGTGTAATTGTTTGTCCTAGATATCATAAAGAGTCTGAACCAGGGATTTGCATCACTGGCTATTTTTTGTATTTGATATGGATTGTTCTTTGTATTGACTAATTGATTAACCTTTTGAATGTGTAGTTACTTAGAGATAGGTCAAGCTATCTACGGATCATGGTGATCAAGCCTGTCAATTGATTTGTTGAGTTTTTTAAGTCTATGTATTAACTTAAAAAAACATGCTAGATTGTTCAAACCCAATTAAGTCATGTAAACTTGTGTCGAACTGGTTGATTATATAAGCTTTGAGATGTTTGTTTTTAGCCTAAAAATTGGTTGCTCTAGTAATTAACTACTTTATGTGTGTGCGTGGATTATAATTATTAATCAATTAATCTTCATATGTTATGTTATGACTTTCACTGCTTTCTTAACCCTCTCTTTATTTAATTCCATCTCCTCACTTTCTATAATATCTCTTAAAAATCAAACACTACATTTTCTCACCACGCCCCATCGTTTCCCTATATCAAACCATATATAACAAAGTGGTTGATTGCATTTTTTGTAGGGGTCATTTTGAATCCACATCATCTTTATACATATATAACTTCAGAGATGAGTAAAATTTACACTTTTCATTCGAATTTAATCCAAACATGCTATACATTATCATTCTCCTCCAATTTCATTAATCATGTCTAATTGCTCATGTATATAGTTAATGGCAGCTGTCATGAAATTCAAAATGAGTGCAAATTGTAGGAAAAAGAGAAAGAAGAACGACATAAAATGATTGGGATTAGAAGGCTATTTAGAGTCGAAGTTTGATATGAGAAAGAGTTTGGTGTGGGAGTCAACATTCTTCACAAGTCCTGGTAAATACATAACTTATTATTATTTATTTGATTACAATAATAAGAAATAATAAAGTAATTAAAATACTTAATGATTAATGAGCTTAATTCTATCATGATGTACATGAGCATTTAATTTGTTGGATCATGAGTTCTAGAACTAGGCCAGAGGAGCACTATCATATTTTGGTTTTGAGTGAGATTGTTAATATATTTATTTACTGTTGTTTCAATTCAACTTAAGGCTAATTAAATATATAACTATGTTTCTATTTTATTGCATATGTAAGGGCTGATTGAAAGTAAGCCCCACTTCATTGAAAAAAATTTCCAACAATATATGGTAGTTGTTATAAAAAAACTGTTATATATTGTAAACAATATATGGCGGTTGTTTCAAAAAACTGTCATATATTGAAACTAAGCAAATGTAAAATGAACTATAACTTGGGTAGTTGTTATAAAAAAAACTGTCATATATATAGCCTCCATCCCTTTCTAGAGATGTCCCTTGGCTTTGGCAAAAATTTCAAGGCCCTTCTCAGACAAAGCAAATGTAAGATGAACTATAAGGTACACTCATGAGAAATATGTTTGAGCAGTAAAATGAGAAAAATAAAGTTCTCTACCTTACCTTACTTTCTCTCCACAACTTGCTGTGTTTTCACTCCCAAAACTTGTTATCTCCTTTGATTCCCAAAACTTGTTCCCCTCGTCTCAATTTTGCTTATCTATTTATAGCCTTGAAGATAGGTTTTGGTTCATGAATTCTCTCTCCTTTAAGTTTTGTTTTATTATTATTTTTTGATTTAATGATGATTCCAACCAAAGATATGAAAGACATTTTTTTTATATTTTTTCATTTTCTGTTTGTTTAATTTTCCTTTTAAGATAATTGTCAATCTAAGCATCCATCACCATTAATTGAGTGTATTTTTTAATTAATTTGTTTAATATTTTTTATTTTTTATTTTACTTTTAAAATGACTACCAACCTAGGTATTAATCATCATTAATTGAGAGATTTATATTATTATTATTTAATATATTTTTTAGGGTTAAAGGTTAATTTTGCCTTAGAAGTATGTACGGAGGGCCAATTTTGCTCTAGAAGTTTTGTTGGAATCAAATTTGCTTGGGAAGTTTGCAAAGTATGGCAATTTTGCCCTTACCGTTAATTGACCAAATATGTTGAGTTGGCAGTCCACATGTCATCTATTTTATTTTTGTTAAAGTGAAAATTTGTCCCAAAAGTTTTAAATCATTTACTTTTGACATTTAGTTGTCAAAAAATGTTCATCTGACAATCCACATGTCATCTAATTTAATTTTGTTAAGGTGAAAATTTGTATCACAAGTCCACATGCCATATAATCCTTCTTTTTTAAAAGTTAAATTTAAAAGTTATGGTACAAATTTTTCACCTTAGCAAAAATACAATGGATGACATGTGGACTGTCAGCTCAATATATTTAGTCAACTAATGGTGGCCTTGTTTGGTACGAGGAACTGATGGGTAGGGAGAGGGATTGGGACAGGGATTTAGTCATTTGTATCGTTTGGTACGATGGATTGGGATTGGGTCAGGGATTATGAATACCACAAAGGAGGGATCCCTACAAAGCTACCTTCCCCCTGGTTTTGCATTTTTAAGCCTGGAATTACAAAATTCGTAGACAAAAATATCTTTATTTATAATATTTTTTTTGTCAAAATTACCCATAGATTAATTTAATTGTAGAATAGTCTTTTCTCATTTATGATTAATTAAAAACTTAAATTAATTTTTATCAGTACCTCCAATTATTACCATGTACCAAACGTT
>JBAGKO010176579.1:2000-17070 GCA_037177275.1 Acacia concinna | reverse complement strand
TGATCTTCACTCCCTTGGAAAATCCTTGCCATGCCAAAATCTGATATTTTTGGATCCAAGTTCTCATCTAACAATATGTTGCTTGCCTTTAAGTCCCTATGTATAATTTTTAGTCTAGAATCTCGATGAAGATACAGCATTCCTCGAGCCACCCCTTCGATTATGTGAAAGCGCTTTCTCCAATCTAGGAGTTTGTGGTCTAGTGGATCTACAAAAGCAAAAAAGGAGGGATTTGATAGATTTGTACATGGATATGCTAAATACAGAAATAGCTACAAGTTTATTAATGCGTAGGAATAAACAAGAAAAGAAGGGATCACAAGAACAAACCAAAAATAAATGCATCTAGGCTTTTATTTGGCATGTACTCATAGATTAACATCTTCTCCCTTCCTTCAATGCAGCAGCCAATAAGTTTTACAAGATTACAATGTTGAAGCTTAAAAATGACAATGACCTCATTCATAAATTCCTCTAGCCCTTGGCTAGATGCTCTAGAAAGTCGTTTAACTGCTATATTCTGACCATCTTGCAATATTCCCTGAATGAAAATACCAAGCTTAATAGCTACACACAATGACAAACAAATCAGTTATATGTGATGTCTTAAAAAATGGATGAAATTAGCTTGAACTAATGTACCTTGTACACTGGACCAAAGCCACCCTGCCCAAGTTTATTGGAGATGTCAAAATTGTTTGTAGCAGTTGCAACCTTTTCAAGATCATACGTCAATACCTCTGGCAGTTTGACTTGTGATGATTCTCCAATATTGGTGTCTTCTGTTTTATCTGAATATTTTTTTCACATTTCTTTCATCGTAAGAACAATGACATGGAAGAAATGACAAGGAAGAAATGAAATAAAGTGATTGACCAAACAACAAAATAATAATTGAAGATTCCATTTAGATTTATTGAGATGATATAAAATGTAATGCACCTGAATGCTTCACTATCCTTTTCCATAAAACATATGCAACAAAAGCAATGATAAGTGTTCCTATTGTTACTGTAATAATAATAATCTTTCTTGTAGGTATATCATCCTTTTCTGCATTTAAGAGAAGATAAACAAAGTCAGAACCAATCCAAATCTGCAACTAGGAAAATGTTAAAGAACTACATTTTTAACATCTGACAGAACAGAAAGTTGACATACCAAGATCTGAATAGGCTAGACGAATATATAGATGTAGTCCACCTGTTGGGAGCTGTTGTATATCAATTAGATTTCCCTTCCAATACATGCAACGTATCTCTAGACTATATGAATACGCTACACAGGTACAATTCTCTAAGCACTTGCTTCTGCAAGTCTCCTCTGAAGCAGAAGACCATTCTGCAAAATCTGGCACTTTAACGTTCTCCAACTTCAAAAATCCATCTTCTTCCTTGTCTTGTGCACGTCCATTTTTTAACTTTTCACACTGCAAAGTTGTCTTCCTAACACAACCACGAGTCCAGTTTTGCATATCCCATTCCTTTCCATTGCTTGGTTCAAAGCCTCTCAAACAGTTGCATATACGTGAACTGTTTGGGTTGCAGCTTCCAAATGATCCACATAAACCGTAAATATCACATTCTGAAGTTTTAAGACTAACATCTACTTGTGGCTGTATCGTGTCAGTAAGCCAATCTTTTTCATATAATAGGCCTTGAAAGTCTAGTACAAAGAACGCGAATTTTATCTCATCAGGTAAACTAAAAGAAAAATAAATAGTTCCTTCCCCATCATCTATGACACGAAACCCTTTAAGATAAAAGGAATTCATGAAGTATATACCTGTAAAGATCCTACCATTCCATGGACCACTGCGCCAATATGGGCGAGCTCCATTCCAGATGAATACTTCAGGAATATCTGGACCTTCAAGTGTCATAGAGAAGTTTCCAATGGATGGATCCGACATACTTCTCCATGATGTCACCCTTAGTTTCTCTCCTGTTCTTTTGTTGTTTGTAAGGTTCATTTGGGGGAGGAATGAGGCTGACGGGTGCGCAAAACTTTGCCACAAGATGTTTTCTGCAGAATCTTTGAGTACAAGATTTCCAGGATCAAGAAGCTGACAAGTCGTATTGAGGGCAACATTTGACACATTTGATGACCAAATGATGTGATTTTGCCCATTTAATACCACCAAATTGCCATCCTTAGATATTGTAACAGCTCCAGTCCCGGAAGAATACGTCAACGGTTGGTTTCTGTTAGCCACCCATATGGTATTGGATTGGGACTTGTACCAAATTCCCATGTAGCGATTTGAAGTATTTTCTGGACTGAAAAATCCCAATATGAAGGAACCTCCATTGGAACTAACAGTTTCGGGATCCCTAATGTGTTGTGATGACGAGATGGTGTCTTTGGCACTGCAAAAGTATAAACTGGAGCAACCAAATATGATCAAGACAGTGAATATAATTGAGTGTCTGAAAAAGAATCCCATTGCTGAAATTAAGAGTTCTTGAGATGCACGCTGATTTTGATTCTCTTATGTAGCTTCCAGTTCTTGTTAATTTTCCTTGTTTCTAATTAAATACTCCCTCCGATCCTAAATATAAGATCCAGTTGACTTTTTTTTTAAAGAGATTAAGAATAATAGTTAAATTAGTTAAGGAAAGTTATAGTTAAAGAAAATTAAGGAATCAATGTGGTGCCTAATTACAGTGAGGGAGTATTGGCAAGAGTAATTTGAAAAAAAAATGGTTAAATATAAGAAACCAAGTGGATGGATAGAAATTATTTATTTAGGAGCAAATTTATAATTACGACAGGATGAGTACTATTTATTTGTTTACGTATTGTAGTTGATATTTTTAGAAATTGTGGCTCAAAATTGTCCAAGAATCAAGAGATTGCTTAGAACTTTCAAACTTGTGATAAGTAGATTTCGTTCCTATCCACTTCCTTTGCTCCTATAAAAATCTAGTACAGATGAAAAACATAATAAAGGTTGGCCAAAAAAAAACACATAATAAAATATTTATATTAAAGAATTATTACTTATATTTCATAAATAGCTTGTCGTGGTTTTTGCTTTACTAAATACAATTAACGATTAATCATAGAGAAATATTTGTATAAAATATATGATTGAACACATCATTATCCGTATAGTTGTTGTTACTTGTTACGTATTGGCTTGAGGCATAGTTCAATACCCACATATTTGCTGGACCACTGTGTCAGCTGGGCAACGTGGAAGTTGGCCCTCCCCGAAGTTAATTGAATATGAAATAACGTGGAGGTTAACGATCTTGAACTAATTCTGAAATAACTTGGAAGTTTCTCACTGGGTCTAACGGTCTGAAACACATTTAAACGGAGACGAGAAGATGAAACTATCTAGGTTTGAATTGGAAATTTCTTTGAAGTTGCATTACGCATCAGTTATATCTTTGAGCCTTTCGGAAATCAAAGTAGTCTCCATTATTTTGAATAAAGATGCAGCGCTTCTTGGGTCACAATTTAGGTTTGTTCAAGGTAATGAAGGCGCGTTGCCTCAAAAGAAAATGATTTTGTTGGTGGGCGATATGTAAGTATCTCTGTCAGCTCTCTTTGAACCTGGAGGTATGCCCTGGCTCTGATGAGCCCCCGAAACCCAACTCACCTAAATTTTTTTCTATAAAAAAAAAAGAAAATAAAATGGAAGAAAAGAAGCCCTTTTCTTTTGTCTTTGGTTTTTGTTCTCTTCTCTTTCATGTTTTAAAAGCCAAACTGAATGTTGGGTAAGAAAAGACAGTGGGTTGTCGGTCCGACCTGTGATTTAATAAATAATTTAAAATAATATTATACACTTATATATTTGTACATATATTAATATACTTTGAAAAATCAATTATAGATATTTATTTTTTAAAAATTAAGACTCAATTTTCTTTTCTTATATAAAATAGTTGAAAGATAATAAGAAATTAAAATTTTCTTCAATTTATCCTTTAGTTAGTTGACAAAAAAGTAATTTATTAGATAATGATAGTAAATTTGATTTTTTTTAATTTTAATTGAAAGTAATATTTATTTTTCCAATCTATTCCTACGGTAAAAAAGCAATTATGTCCTTAAAAAAATACAAATATGAAATATATAGTTTATAAAAATAATACTCAGTAAAAGATCAAATTGTTGTCGCAATTATATTTTAGAAAAATTCTATATAAAGACGCCTGAATTACCCAAATCTTATATTAGGTTGGTAAATTCAACATATCACAAATTGGGTCAATGACCCAATTTAAGATATGTAAATTTAGCTTATTTGCAAAGAAAAGAGAAAAGGGTTCAGAAGAGAAAAAAGGGGAAAGAATCAGGAGGAAAGGGTTTAGAATCCACCTAATCACCAATAAAAATTAATTGATTTATAGATAACTTTTTTGGCAAGTCTAGCCCTAATTAGTGTATTAGTATGTTAATTGGGCCATTAGAGTATTATGGGCCTAATTATTAGCCCATTAGGAGATAGCTACTGATTGTAACAGACTTAACGACTAGTGAGAGGGATTAGACTATAAATAACTATCCCTTATGTGATTTCAGATTAGATCATTAGTTTGTTTGTTCAGTTTTTCAGAATTCCAGATTATCAATAAAAATTTTGTCTCTGTCTCTCTATTCTTCTTCTCCTTCTACTCTCTTCTAATCTTTCTATCAATAATCATAATAAGTGGTATACCTCACATAAAAATTGAAGGGAAAAATTGAGGGCAAAATCAATTGCATTTTCATGTTTGATGTATTTAAAATGAAAATTCATATAATCGCATATATTAATATAAATGGATTAAAGAATAAAGATTTAACCTTATAATAACTTATTTGTGACTTTTTTTGATTATTTTTTTACTATGTCGTGGCCCTGATGAATGTTCTACCATTAGGATTCTTATACAGTGTGTAAATAATATAATTTAGTATCCAATTTTATGTTTTAATAACTAAAAGATAAAAAGGTAATTTAGCCAATTTCTAATCTAATTCATAATTTTTTTAAATTTAACAATCTAAATAACCATTTTTATGGGATTTTCCCTTATATCTTTCGAAAAAAACGCAACCATAATATATGCAGTTACTTTCCCTTACGCCTAGGCGCCTAGGCGGATAGGCATATACTAATAAAATTGTAAAAATAATAAAAGTTTAAAATGCCGTTTAAAAACTGGCCCAAAAGAAAGTTGTTTAAAAAAAAAAAATACTAATTTACTTATAAAAAAACAGTTAAAATCGCTGAAAAAAGGGAGCAGTTAAATCACACGAGAGCCCGCTTTTTGAGGTTTGAAAAGGGGGAAATTTTAAAGGAGAATTTTATTTGAAGATCAAATAAAAATTTTAATGTAAATCAAATTCTAAAACATTCTAAAATTTCAATTAAAACTTAAAGACTAAAACAAAAATAAGTTTTTAGGAAAAAAATATAATAATACTCTTTATCTATAAACAAATGAAATTATTGTATGAATAAGTGTACAACTCTTCTTGAACAAGTGAAATCCTTCTAAAAACAAGTGTACAATTTTGACAATTAGAAATAAATTAATGTGTTGTTTATAAAAGGATTATACTTGTTCACGAAAAGTTGCACACTTTTTCATAAGAGGATTTCACTTGTTACCTGAAAAACATATTCTCATTTTGGTCCTCGAGTTTTGACTGAAATTTTAGAAAGTTTTGAGGTTTAACTGACATTAATTTCCTTACTTGATCCTCAAATAAAATTCTCCCAAATTTTAAACTCTCCCAAATTTTAAACACTTGAAGTTAGAAAAAATCACTATTTTCAAACCTGGACGGACCAATCCAACCTGAGAATTGGTGACCCGATGCCAAACCAGACCAGTCTAAGGGTCAACCCGGTCTGAATTTTTTTAATAACAAAAACCAATTTTGTTAACTTTTTTTTAAGAAATTTATATTAATAATCCTAAAATCTTTCCTCCCTTGTCGGTTTAATCTCGGTTTATCTCCGATTTGACTCTATTCTAACCTACTAACTTTTGACCCAGTACCTTAACTGGTTCAGTGACTGATTCGATTTCAGAGCCTTTGAAAAGTTGCCAATTTAATATAATACTATTGTTTCTCTCTCTTCCTGAAACAACTTTCTCCTCCTCCTTTATCTTTCTTCTTCAACTCTTGCGAACCTCTTTCTTCATCAACCATTCTTCTCATATCCATGAAACTCAAATAGACGACTATTTGAAATCCATTCTGGCTACCAGATTAACTGCGGTTTACGGTCCAAAGGTAGATTAATACAAGCAAAAAATGACTTACATGAATAACGTTTTTTTAGTTGGCCTTGAACCATCTTCTTCTCCCGACAGTGGATGGACTAGCCGGATCGGTCTCAAAAACCCTATAGATGTGACGGAATACAAACCTCTGAAATATTCTTGAATAAAATAGAGTACATATAACCCTTTATATAAGTAAATCTAAGGGCGTGTTTGGTTCAACTGAAGTTAGGTTAGATAAGGTTTATTAAAGTTAGATTAAAGGATATTATAAACTTGTTTGGTTCAAGAAGATAGGAGGTTAGATTTGATTTCTTATTTGGCTCAAGAAGATAAGTGAGGTGAGTTAATTTTAAGTGGACAATTATACCATTTTCTTTTTATCTATTTATGTTGTTTATTTTTTTTATAATTTTATATTAAAATTAATATTTAATATTAATTTATGAGCTAGAATTATAACCCATGGTAGGATTCTTGTTTGGTTCAGCATATGAAAATTTTTGTGATTTTTCTTATCTCTTGATTTAAATTTTATAAATGGTGCATCTTCAAATATAATATTCATTATGTAAAAGATTCCATATTACTTGAAAATAAAAAAAAATAAAGCAAATAGATATCATGATCCAATAACAATCAAACATCATTGATGGCTAACTTAATAATTATACTCTAGAAAGCAAATTCAAATACATCCAAAATTTACTTAACCGCTTAAAACTAAAAAGGAGGCTCTATCTACATATATATATATACACACTTTCATCCACCAAATTATATTTGAAACACTTTCAAACACTTTTGCATTCTACCTCTTATCATTATTATCATTATCGAAAACTCAAGTTGTAATATATAATTACATATTTTACATATAAACTTACATCAAAAACAAAAAGTTTCCATATGGTTAGCAATATACAAGATAGCTAACATCAATAAGTTGATCTAAACTTCATCCTCTACCTCTCGTATATATGTGTTGTTGCGTTCCAACCAAACCTATTTAATCCATGTTTAAAAACATCATAAACATCAGAGAAATTTCTTTTCAAAGATTTCCACATGTTCTTAATTCTTTCTCTGTCCATTATAATGCCAATCAAGGCACTCATCTCTTTGACAATGTTATCATATGTAGTGCACCTGAATTGTCCATTTACCTTATTCCCACTATTATATTGTTCCATGAAAGTATTAATAAGGCAGTCATCCATTGCTCTTGTTTAGTTCAAAGATGGCTTATGGTTGGTTGATTTTGGCGGCATACTATAACAAATGTAATAAAAGTATACAAAAATTACAAGTTATTAGAACACATTAAAGATCAAACTTAAAATGACAATATATTCAAATCCCAAACTTTAAATAACAATACATAAAAGCATCAATATCCAAACTGTTAAGACCCTAGTTTTAATTATAACAAAACATAATGTTAAAATCTAACTTGATCTTATGCAGGATCTGATAGTGTTATATTATAAGTATTCAAGTGTACTCTAGTATAACAAGTGATACTGAAGTACAGCAGAAGCAGATAGAAGAAAAGTATATGCAAGTAACTAAGCTCATATACCCGAGTACATTTGTACCCTTATACAATAAAGTAATACTCGAGTACAGCAGCAGCAGATAGAAGAAAAGGGTATTCAAGTAACTAGGTTCATATACCCAAGTACATCTCTACTATGGTAAGATAATCTGGTACTCAAGTACATATAAATAAGTTTCTTGTATAAGTGTACCTGAGTAACAGTATTATGTACCAGGGTAAGTAAAGTACTCCAATATAAGAATCAGATGCTCTAGTAAAGTTGCTTTGAAACTATACAACTCGTACCAGAGTATGAGATATTCAGTACTAGAGTAAGATGATACCCCAGTACGATTTCTTAAGTACCGGAGTATAGTTGGTAATTATGCAAAATATTTCTGATTAATAATACTCAAGTACGTGCATATATGTCATCGAGTACCAACGTACTTGATTAGGTACCCGAGTAATCTTCATAGTAAAAGGTTATTTCCTTCACAAATGTACTCGAGTCTAAAGAATTTGTACCCGAGTAAAACGATGAAAGTTACGTATCTAGAAAATTGAAGATAAGGAAATACATATTCTCTATCTGTTGCTAATGGTTATTTTCATATTATTTGCTCTAACATTCATTCCTATATTTTAGTTTAAAATTTCACAGATTATTGAGTTCAAAATCATGGGAAAAGAATTCTATATTCTCAGCAACAATAAAAGTGAAAGAAAATAATTCTAGATTCTAGCTATGGCTAAAAGCGAGAGACACGAGTCCAAATTCTTAGCAATGAGCAAAATGATTATTACAGAGTTGAGAAATAACAGTCATTTTTTCTATAGCTATATAAGGACAAACAACAAAGCTTCAAAGCATCAATCAATCATCAAGTGAATCTCTTCTATTGAGCTTAGAAAAAGTCTTTCAATATATTATACGTGTTCTTCAATGTTCATATTATCTACTCTGAGAGAGTTATTTCTTATATTCAAATCTTGTAAAAGCAACTAAATATTGTAGGATATTGAGTAAGGGAAATTGATTGCAAGTTGTAAGGGGGAGTGAGAATTTTTAGCAGCTGTTAGTCAGGATTGTATTGAGGTGTCAAGAACCCTTAAACTTGTATCATATTGAAGTACTCAGAAGGCTTCTGGGGGCTGGATGTAGGTCAAGTGATTGGACCGAACCAGTATAACTCTTTGGTGTCATTGGTGAAATTTTCCTTTATTTCTTTATTACAGTTTTTGTGTTTATAAAATTTTATATTTTCATATTCACCCAATTCACCCCTCCCCCCTTAGGTGATAAAGTCTGCACTAACACAAACTTCAAATAACAATACATAAAAGCATAAAGATCCACATTAAAGCCTATTTTGATAATCCATCCACATCTCATTTGCTATAATATCTCTGATAAGTTGTCCTCAAGCAACCTACTCATTGTCAATATGATGATCACGACTATTATCAATAGACTTAGATTGAATTTCAAGTTCACCATTGACTTCTTCTATGAGATCCTCATTAGGGTCTGCACTCATTTAGTAGTTATAAAGAGCACAACATGCTTCAATGATAAATGTTTGAGCCTTTACTCCATAAGTAGGCTCAGATGAACTGGCTAAAATGTCAAACCTTTTTTCAAAACTCCAAATGCTCTTTCAATCGTATTAAGCAGTGATGAATGTCTCAAATTGAACAATTCTTTGTAGTTTGAGGGGGGGTTCTGTCTGAATACTCTTTTAAGTGATAACGGACTTTTCTATAAGGTGTAATGAGTCCACTAGTTAGCATGAACCCAACATCTACAAGGTAATATTTACCTTCAGGAATTTTGAGCTTATCTTCTCATGTCAATGCATTTTTCATAATCCTAGAGTTAGATGTTTTGCCCTCCCATGCAGTGAGCACATAAGTGAATTTTAAATCAAAAGAGGAAGCTCCTAACACATTCTGGGTCAAAAAGTCTTTCCTACCACAATATTGATGAGAAGCATCCTTAATAGATACTTTCACGCGTACATGTGTTCCATCTATTGCACCAACATGGTCCTTGAAAAAGGGGTAAAACCTACCACTTGCGGTGGATTTCAGGAGGGACTATTGTCCTATCAGATTGTACAACAAACTTATTACCTACTTCAATAATGACTCTTAACATATTATGAAGATGACGACTAATTGTCTCACCAAATTGGTGAAAGTAGAAATCAACCACATGACTTTTAGCTCTATGGCATAATATGGAAAGAATTTTTGCCACTTTTTCTTCCACTGTAGCCCATCTTATTGCTTTTTACCCCCTCTCTTCTAAGCAAAACACATAATGTTAGGAAACATGTTGCAGCTCCTTTCATTAGTACTTATTTAGCTTATTATTTCTTCACACCTTTTCCCTTTCTGAACTCATACTATTACTTAGTCTTCTTTTTTGGCTCCTCTAAATAATTAGATAGACAAAAACACATGTGAGTAGTTCTACAACTTTTTGACACAATTGCAACCATTGACGGGCAAAACTAAATTGTCTTGAAAGGCTGACTCCATTTAACACATCAATTAATACTAGACCACATGAGTCATAACAAATAGCTTATAATTAATACTATGTAATCAAATCAAAATAATCAGATAATCAATTTTAGTAAACTTTAATTAATAAAATTTGTAGCATGTCATTCAAAAAAGGACAATGCCCAAGCTTCTTCAAAGTCATATAAACATAACAAGACAATAGAACAAAGCTTCTCATGTGCTTCAATTCCCAGAAAATGAGAACCCACATTCTAAAGGAAAAAATACATGAATTTTCCTTGAATTCTGATGAAACTGATATAACTTCATATTTTGAAATATACATAGATAAAACAAAAGGCTCTGTAAAACTTAAGTCTAATTTTAAATTTACATTAACTTATATACAAATTTTACTAAATTATAGAGGGTATTTTGATATTAGGAGAACTGAGCAATTAATTGATTAATTTTTTAAGTTGTCACACTATTTATTTACTATAATGATCTTTCTTTCAGGTATGCGAATTGGGGACAAAAGTAGAATCACAATTCCACCATCTATGGGATAATGCATTTGTCTCATTTTCTTGCATTTGGTTATCTTCAACGATCCCATATAACTAATTAATTTTCCTTCAAAGACTTGATTCTCTTAGCTCTTGATTTTTTTAAGTTGGTTTTGCTGCTGCAAATTTTTAACTTGATATAGATTATATTTTTGCCATGTTTTTAGAGAGAGTATCAAGTGTGCTGATTTAATGGCAAAGAGTGCTCATAATTTGAGCGTGGAGTTTATTACTCTTGAAAATCCACCGTTATTTTGTATTCAACAACTAGAGCTAGACAGGGATAGTTTGCCACTGACTCCAACTGTGGAGTGATGATCTGGGTGGGGTTGTGACTCAGGCTTAACTGCTTGCTGTTATCAGTTAAAAAAATCATTAACTTGATCTCAAATGGGGCATTATACCCATAACTCCATAATTTGTATTTAAATTATTCGAGGAATCTAACAAAGAGCTCCGATTTCAGAGTGGCGCGGGAACAGAACCAAAAAACTAAAAAGTGAAAATACAATAAAAAACTTGATGTCCATCATGTATTGATTCCTGTATGATTTCAAAGTGGTTTTTTGCGAGCATGTATTGAATCCCAAATGGTTTACCTTGAGTTTGAGGAGTAGGTAACGCAACCGTTGGCCGAGGAGTAGGCAACGACGACGAGTAGGTAGCACTGTAGCAAGCCTTGACGAGTAGCTGGAGACAAGCGGCCTGGACGACAGCTGATTGAAGGTGAGGAGAGTGACACTAGCGGCTAGATGAGCCTATCGAAGAACGGTAGAATGAAACGTTGAAGAAGAGTGAGAGGAACAAGGAGATGAGAACCAGTGTCGAGAGTCTGAAGAGGAAGAAAATAATTTTTACTTCAAGGTACATGGAATATTTAAAAATTGATACCGGCAATTTGGTCATAATGATCACTTAATTTTCTCTCCCCTTACAAAAACTCTAATTTTGAAGAGTTGGCAAAAGAAGGGAGGTTACACTAAAATTACAAAAGTATTTTCCCTGGTCTCACCTCCTTTCAATCCAATTAAATAAGGGTTTTTAACCATAAACTCTTACCTCACCTAATATAACTTCAAAAAACTTTCAACCAAACAAGGCTTAAAAGAAGGGAAAAAGAAAAAAAAGAAAGCAAATAAATATAGAGCAAAACCTAAAGTTATCTAAAATCTAATTTAATCTAATTAAATCAAAAAAATTTAAGATATAGGAATCCTAAGATATAATAAACATTCCTTGCAAAAAAATAAATAAATAATAGAATCAATCCAAATGATAATATAATAATAAATTTAAATAATCTAAAATATCTTTAAAGTATCAATCAACACTATCCCTTGCTTTATAAATTAATTGAACACACCTATATGCATTGTTAAATCTTCAACTTCAGCAATAGAGTGACTTGACCATTGTATCTTATTGTTGAGCATAGTTTTTAGCTACTAAAGTACTTTGTACTTCCACATCCTATTATCAGCATTATACTTGGGTTTGAAACACCCACTTGAGTCTAATCACTTTCTTGTCTTTAAGAGGATCAACTAACTCCCATATATAATTCTTTTTTTTATATAATTTATCTCTTCAACCATAGCATTTTTCCAAATTTGCCCTTTTTCAGTATCCACATATGTTTCAGGGTCTAAAATCCAACTTATACTTACAATATTCATAAATATCTATCAAATATAGAAATTTTTGAAGAGGAGTTTCACCTAAGGAGCTAGAGGATGCGCTTGCCGGTGAGGTTATAATTCTACTTGCACTAAAGGGTGATAAATGTGGTGTTTGTGGGCTCCTGGCACTACATGTAGATGGTTCCTATCCTACTAGTTATAATTATGAGTTTCATGCTCCAATACTTATTAAAACAAAGATAGACTTTTCATCTACTTTGTCATTCCAATTCTAGCTAGCTCATTCATTAAATACAACACCCTTGCTAATAATTAACTTGGCACTAAATGGATTATACAACCTATATGCTTTGGATTGCATGCTATTGTTAGAATCGGCTGACACCCAAGAAGGGGTGAATTGGGTATAGAATAAAAACTTCAGAAACTTTAAATTCTTTTCACATATTAATAGAAAAAATAAGTATGAAAGTAATAATCCATAAATCTAAAAATGATCAATCAAGTTAGATATGCTGAAAATGTAAAAGATAAGGGAAGAGAATATATAAACTATGATTTATCCTAAGTTAGCCTAATCCACGATGACCTACATCTAGTCCTCAAGCTCCACTTGAGATCCTTAGGCCACTATCTTCTTGTTTAATCTAGGCACAAGAGAAGCCACTATAATCCCTCAAGTTATATGGTTACTTGAAAACTTTTACAATCTCACTAATTTAATCCAAGTACTTGTGAAACCATTACAAAGGATACAACTTAGATGATAATGAATTACAATCAATATTCTCTCTCAAAAATTGGTATATAATCACTAAGGTATAATATAGGCAAACTCTCTCTAAAGCAAATAATACAATATATGATAATAGAGAGTGTTTGGCTGAAATGTTGAAGTTTAGGGGTTTGGCTTTTTGATGATTGACATTGCAAGCTTTCTTTCCTCATCTTGAATGCTTCTTCTTTTATAGTTAGTGTATATTTAATGACTATTGAAGATGATAAAGTATTTGTTTAGGCTCTTAAGACCTTTTTACTTCATGTTGAAATATAGTTTTTGGAGTTTTGACATCGGAAATGCTTTTTGTAATTTTGAGTTTTGATTCCATTTTTTATGTTTGTAATATGTTCTTTCACGTGCAAAAAGATTTGTTAAATGATTGGGAACAAATGGGTATTGATAAACATGAGTGTATGAATGATTCTAAAATTACGTTACGATGCTTTGTTTTTTGTTTTCAAATATTTCAAATTCACCTCTAGGTGTTACAAGCATGCGATGAAGTTGGACGATAGAGTTCTTTGAATAGGGAAAGATAGGTGAATCCGATGACTCGCTGAGATGGAATCTACAACTGGCCTAACTACTCTCTTAATCCATGGCTCATGAAATTAACTGAGTGGGGGACTTGTTATAGGCCCCTTTATAAGAAGCAATACTAGCCCAACCACCTAGAAGTAGCCGAATCCCACACTAGCCCAATCAATCGA
The DNA here is from genome assembly GCA_037177275.1 of Acacia concinna. NCBI lineage: Eukaryota > Viridiplantae > Streptophyta > Magnoliopsida > Fabales > Fabaceae > Acacia > Acacia concinna. The sequence goes on along the minus strand of JBAGKO010176579.1, from coordinate 3,083 downwards.
ACAAATCCAGATCAGTGACTTGGCCTGGTAACCTTGTGACCGCCAAACTCGGTCAACCCTAGAACGACGAGAAACTAACCCAACAAGATTGAGTAAATCGCCTATTCAAGAAAAGTGGAGCACGTGCGCCCAATTACAGGGGAGAAGTTATGAACAAGAGTCAGTCAATAAAGCCCATTCCACGATGGTTGTCTCGAGCCCTCAAAGATAGCAACATCTCCCACGAAAATAGGATCCACATTCTCCTGAAATCTAGCAACGGCTATATCATGGAGAAGGCTATATTATAATTGGCGAGAAATAGAGTAGGGGAGATGGAATCCAAGCAGGCAATCACCTCACTCTGAATTTACTCAGGCTCTTGAGTTCTTCAGCAATCTACATAGCTTTGACCATGAGTCAACATTATTAAAATCAATAAAATCCCTTTGTTCGATTGTGCACTTTCTATTTTCTTTTGCTTCCAATTTGTGTTGTTGGTGATCCTGTTTCTATTATTTTGCTTAAATGAAATTTTGCTCAAACGTTTATTAGGAAAAAATAATTATATTTATTTACTTTTAATAATTATAAAACTAAAATTTTATATATTAAATTCCATTTATTAATATATTTTATCAAATAAATTATAAAGTTATGAAACACAATTTAAATGAAGTAAGGGCAAAACTGTCCATATATATAAAAAATTCTCCCTCCCCTCCCCTTTCATATACCATGCAACAAAACAAATGTTTGAGCAGCAAATTAAGCCTAACCCGCCCAAAAAAAAAAAAAAAACAGTAAGAGGCATCAAGATTGAAGAGAGTATTTATCTGTTAAAAAAAAGGCTGAGATAATCAAGGTATAAAAAATTATACCAGATAAAGAATATGTTATAGTATGAGTTCAGGGTTTAAAGGGTTCAATCGAGTTGGACCGAGGGTTGAAATGATCATATTAAAATATTATAATTTAATTGATAATGATAAAATAATACTATATATATATATATATATGCATGAAAGTTAAAGAAATATATAAGTATAATTTATAATAATAAAATAGGTGAAAATATATTGATATGTTTTTAAAATTTTATAA
>JBAGKO010176527.1:0-17081 GCA_037177275.1 Acacia concinna | reverse complement strand
ATCGATGTGTGGGACTTCACACTAGCGAGGACGCTAGGCCCTTATGGGGGTGGATGTGTGAAGTACCACACATTGATTGGGAAGGGGAACGAAACACGCCTTATAAGGGTGTGGATACATTCCCCTCATGGACGCATTTTCTGGGTGGTTACGGCTGCACCCAGGGAAACAAAACCCTGCTATTGGTTACGGCTGCAAACATGGACAATATCTACGAGGGAGGACTTTGGGATGTTACATATGAGGTTAGAATAGAGGACAAAGAAAGTGATGGTGAGATCATCCACCTTGAGGGGCTCACGCCCGTATAAGATTCAATTGCAAGAGTATCAATTGCAACATTACCCAGTTTGTGCGTAAAAGAGATAGAAAACCCACCTTAGATGTAAGATTAATAATGTCCTAAATAATTCCCTGACACTTCCAATCATAGCAATTTGGATGTCTAAATTCAACATGGGTGTTGAGTAGGAGTGAATTAGTTTCAAACATAACCTTGTCCAACACTAAGTCTACAACCAACATTAGAGCTCCTCTCAATGCAAGGGCTTCAGTCATGAATGCAGAAATTGACTTAATTTTGTTAATGAAACCCTATTGGAAACAACCATAATTATTTTTGCAAATGATCCCTATTGTCAAAGCCTCTGTAGCATATTTGAAAGCACCATCACAATTAGTCTTAACATAGACTAGAGGTGGCAATATCTAGCTATTAATTTGGGTGTCTTAAGCATACACAGAAGGTAATATAAATACCAATAGATCATATTGTGGTGTAGCTCATAAGTTGTTATTAGCATTTTTTGCCTGTTCAATCACAATTATTGGATTTAGATTAATAAAACTCAAGACCTAGTATTACGTTGCTTCCAAATATACTATAAAATCCAGCTTATTAATGAAATATCTAAGTCATGGAAGCCATTCTTTGCATCAATAATAGTCATCCACCAGGAGTTGAAGTTATGTACAGCACATACATCAACTTTGATGCCAAGATGACACCCAAACCACACACATCCACAACCAAAGAACATATGCTCAATGGTTTCTTCCATCGTGTCATATATTGGGCAAAGATTAGTAATATTTCACCTAAGATGATATATAACACTATTTGTTGCTACATAGCTTATGAGAATATGCTACAAGAAATGCTGCACACAAGGGACTATATTAATACTCCATAAATGCTGCCAAACTAAAACAAGGATGGTAAACAAGGAGCTAGCCTTTAGTCTTTTCAAAGGAATCAATCTTTTCTCGTATTTATAACACAGTTTAACTGTAAATTTTCTATTAGCTGCAAGTGTCCAGACTAATGAATCATTAATCCCAATGGTAGGAATAAGAGTAACATCAATTGCAACTAGAATGTCATCAGGCGTCAAATTTTGAATTTGAGATAAATTCCATTCGCCGTTACTAATGAAATCATTAACTCTACTACATTACACAATATAATCAATTTTCAAGCTTTTAGGGAGATTAATGTTAGGGACGCAATTAACCCCCATACAGGAATATTCGACCAATTGCCAAGATACCAAAATAAATCATTTCATAAGACATCACATCCATCAATGATATTTGACCAACACCAGGAGTCTCTATGGCCTTTCTTAGCATGAAGAAAGTCATTTCTAGAGAAGTAAACGCCCTTCAAGACCTTACCCCCCAAATCCTCAAGATTATTAATAAGACACCAGGCTATTTTTGCTAATAGAGAATAATTCGATATAATAAAATCCTTGAAACCCATTCCTCCACCAACTTTTGTTTTAGTAGGAAATTCCCAAGATTTCCAATAAACTTTTCCTTCCTCAGCATGTCTATCCCACCAAAAGTTAGAGATAAGACTGTTAACTCCTTACAAACTTAATTGGAAACATGAAACAATTCATAAGATATATTGGGATGGCTGTAAGAACTAATTTGATCATCACCTTTCAACCCTGCGTGAGAGAGAGTAGATTTACTCTACCCATTGATTTTTTTCCAAATACGCTCCCAAATGAAAGATAGTGCTTGGTGCTAAGTTTTACCCCATAAACTCGGTATGCCAGGATATTTGCCAAGGTCCACCCACAAAGGCTTGATAGTAGCCACTAGAGGTGTTCAAAAAATCTCGGTCCCAATACTCCCGACCCGGTCTTGAGATTTTAATTCGAGAATTTCCCAGTCCCGGCCAGAACCAGGACCGGGATCACTTTTGTTGATCTTGGCCAGGACTGGGACAGGGATCACCCTTGGGGGTCTTGGGATTATCCTGGTCCTAGTTTGTATTTTTTTTAATTTTTTTATCTTATAAATTAAAATTATCATTCTATTTGTGTATTCTTACTCATATTAATTAAGTTATCTTTTCAAAATATGTGTATAACATCTTTAATTGGAACTAAACCTCATATATTGCGATACTAAACTTCACTATATACTGTATAAAGATAATAATAGAGATAAAAATGATAATAATAAACATAATTTCTAAACTCTAGATCGATTTATGTAATTATTATGGTTTTATTAGTTGTTAAACGATTATTTTTAACAATAAAATATGAAAAAAAATTGTTTAATTTTTTTTTAAAAGAAAAAATCTGGGACCAGGATTTCCCAATCCTAGTCCCGAGGTATTAGGACTTTCTGGGACTGGGACCAGGATCGGGATTGATTTCCCAATCCCGGTCCTGAATTTGAACACCCCTATTAGTCATTAATGATTCTATCAAGCATTAGACAATTTCTTTCATTTGCATTCATAAAGAACAATGCATCATCAACAAAGAAGCTATATGAAAGCTTCGGGCAGGTATTACTCAGTTTAACACCATTGAGAAGATAATTTTGTTGATGTTTACTGATCATACATGATAAAACTTTTGCCATTAGAATGACTAACTAAGGGGAGAGAGGGTTCCCTTATTGCAACCCCTATTGGGATTGATAACACCAATTTTTCCCCCCTGAAAAACCATATGGGCTAGGTGCTTTTGTGCTACCAAGGCCAAAAACAGCTCCTCAAATGTCTTCTCAAGTAATAAGTAGCATTAATTGAGTAATAGGTAGCATTAATTGAGTATTTATATGATTTGTAATCTTAGGCTCAACAAAATCCAAGATAGCCCCCATATGTCTATGGTCAAAGAACATAAATAAATGCTGTAAATAACTAGTAATATTATGTGAAATATTGCTTGGATCAGTCAACCAAAGACCATCATCGTCTTTAGTTCAAAGAATGTTATTTCCATGTCTTCATTGAATAACTTAAAGGTTGAAAAAAATGAGTATTCATGTCACCTGCTTGCAACTAATTGATTCTGGAACATTGCCACCAATATTACTCCTCCTAATCAATAGCACATTCGATGGCCTTTGTCAAAGATTGCTTCTTAGGTAAATTTTCCTCAATAATATATTCATTTGAACAATTAGCCAGCTCCTCTATTTCCTTTGTTGGTAGCAACAGTCAATTATTAACGAGCGGTGATCAGAGCCTATTGGATCAACATGAAACACTTCCAAAAAGGGAAGGCTTCTCTCAGCTGCACATTTCCTAAGGCTCTATCAATATGTTCTCTTATCGTAGCAAAATGTTCTCTTTGATTACACCAAGTGAAACGATTTCTATTGAAACCCAAATCCAAAAATCCGCAATCTATGATAAAAATTTGAAAATTAATGGTTGTAGAAATATTAACATATCATGAATAGGACACATGCGGATAGCTCGCTTTTATCATACAACGCACAACATATCATACACAAAACCTGTATTATTATTATTTTTGAAAAAATTACAATAATTTATTTAAAGGGGTCTTCAACATGTTCACAAAAAAAACAACAAGAAGAAGAAGCACAAATTACGTGTTCCATATGATATGTTTCTTCTTTGTTGGGTGAAAATAGGTTAGGTTAGGTTAGGTTTATATTTTAGCTAAATAGACATGAAGCTGCAATAAAGATCTCAAAGATGAATATGAGCTTGAACTGGCTTTTTTACTAAAATACTATGAGCAATAAACATATATATATCCTAATGCTACAGGAGGGAAAAATTTATCAAGATGCTATAGTTGAAATCGCCCAAGTAGTGTACGATTTGACAAAATTGTGCTTCATTTAGGCGATTTGTTTAAAAATGTGGGAGGGGAGAGAGAAAGTTTACTTAAATCATTCACCTGAAGGACGATTTCAATGATTCAATTTGAATAATTGAAATCCCACGTCCCTCCCACCTAACATTGAATCATTGAAATCCTACGTCCTCCCCCCCAAAACCCAAAAAAAAAAAAACACAATGCACAATTTTGATCAATTAACCACATAAATTTTTATCGGTAAATGATTGAGTGATAATATAATTATAAGTGAATAATAATAATAATAATATAAATAATTATTACAAAATGATGATAAAGAATACTGATAAAAAAACAACCTTATAAATAATGATTTCCTGTACCACATCTAGTACTTGTCTGTATATGCTGTGATCGTTATTGTTGTTGGACATCAGTATGTTTAGGTTCAAGCGTGTCATTTATTTGTGAAGTTGATGTATTTAAATCAAACCACGGTAGTTCATTTAAACTCACAAACTGTTTAGGAGTGGAAAATGATGTATATTCATATACATTATTTTCAGCTGAATGCAATGCTCTTATTTTTCAGCATGATGGGCCGTCAAATTCATCATTTTTCACTCCTACACTGTTTGTTAGTTTAAATGAATAATCGTAATTTTATTTAAATACATCAACTTCATAAATAAATGACACGCTTGAACATGAACATATTGATGCCCAATAACAGTAACGACCACGTCGTATATGGACGAGTATTATATATGGTACATGAAGTCATTATTTATAAGGTTATGTTTTTTATTAGTATTCTTTATCATCATTTTGTAATAATTATTTGTATAATTATGTAATTATTATTATTATTATTTACTTACAATTATATTATTATTCAATCATTTATAGATAAAAATTTATGTGGATTAATTGGTTAAAACTATGCATTGTGGTTTTTTTATGGGTGGGGGGATGTGGGATTTCAAAGATTCAATTGAATCATTGCAATTGTCCATCTGGTGGACAATTTTAGTAAATTTTCTCTCTCCCTGCATTTTTTGAACAAATTGTCCAACTGAAGCATGATTTTGTCAAATCGTACATCACTTGGGCAATTTCAATTGTAGCATCCTGATAAAATTTTTCCTCCTATAGCATTTGAGTATATATGCTTACTGTTCATAGTATTTTAATAAGGGTTAAGTAGCAAATTTACCCTAAAAATATAGTCCCAGAAGCAATGTTGCCCTGAAAGTTTTTTTGGTCTCAATGTTGCTCTGGAAGTTTTAAAATGGAGCAATCTTATCCCTCCGTTAACTTAAAGTTAAGTTTGACCGTTAAGTTTGACTTTGACTTTTTTCATTTTTAAAGCTTACGTGGATGATGACTCAGCTAATATTTTAATCCAGATGGTAGTGGATAAAAATAAAAAATAAAACAAAAACAATCCACATCTACTCACTGATATTCATTTATTATCTATAAATAACTTTGATATGACAGTTCTCTCTGTTCAGCTTCAAGTAAGTTAACCATTTTTTATTTCTTTAAAATAATAAATTAATATCTTTGGGTAGATGTCGATTTTTTTTTCTTTTTATCCACTGCAACCCAGGCAAAAACCTTAACTGAGTCACCGTCCATATAAACTTTAAAAAAAATTTAAACTTAACAGTCAATATGCATGTTTGCCTCATTTTGACCGTTAAGTTTAACTTTTTTTTATTTTAAAGTGAGGCAAAAATGCGCATTGACCGTTAAGTTTAACTTTTTTTTAAGGCTTATGTGAATAATGACTTAGCTAATGTTTTAGCTTAGGTTGCAGTGGATAAAAAAGAAAAAAAATACAAAAATTGACATCTATCCACAAATATTAATTTATCATTTTAAAGAAATAAAAAATGGTTAACTTGCTTGAAGCTGGACATAGAGAATTGTCACATCAGAGTTATTTATAAATAATAAATGAATATCAGTAGGTAGATGTTGATTGTTTTTATTTTTTTTTTATTTTTATCCACTGCCACGTGGATTAAAATCTTAACTGAGTCATCATCCACATAAGCCTTAAAAATAAAAATAAAAAGTCAAAGTCAATGGTAAGTCAAACTTAACTTTAGATTAACGGAGGGGCGCTCCATTTTAAAACTTTCAGGACAATTAAAAAAACTTCCAAGGCAATATTGCTCAAATGCCTATATTTTCGGGATAAATTTGCTACTTAACCCTTTTAATAAAAAAGCCGCTTGAACTTGTATACAAGTTTTTTTTTTAGGTTAAAACTTACTTAAAATGTAGGTCTTTAATTAAATATGCTTGAAAGTTTATACCTCCAAGCTCATATAACTCTTAACCTTGTGTAAAAATCCACATCATGTCTTAAAACCCCAAATTTTACTCTCACTTGCAATATAAGAGTTTAGTAAGTAATAAGAGAAAAGAATGCCTAGTAATAACTGTTCTCCGAGTAGATATGAATAATTAAAAACAAACATATGTTGATTAAAGAAATATATATTTTTAAATCAACCAAGCACAACTAAAATTTACCCCTTTTTTGTGCCTTTTCCAGTAGATTCTAGGACATAGACTCCTCTTATTAATGTTACAATAATTCACCTGAGCATCACTAAAACAAACTTACAATGATTATTATGCTTTAGCAAATAACACAAATCTCATTGAAAAAAAAAACCAAATAACACAAATTAGGGGATTGGGATGGGCCAGGGGAGGGAGATGTGTCTCTACTATTTAATGGTTAAGATTTGTTCTATAAAAACGAGCTGTTGCTCCCGTGCTCTGCACGGAGAGCGACAATTCGTATCACTCCCACATTTACGACAATATTAAAATGTTTTAAAATAAACTATGCATAAAGAAACAACATGCATGGACAATGAATTGTAGTCTAAAGCAAACATACAGTAACACACACCATTTAGTTGGAAAACCTTGGAAAGCAAACTTTATAGAACTTACACAGTAAACAAATAATATTAAAAGCACATATGAGTTTAATGATAAAGTTGCTGCTTGAAAGGAAAAGTAGGGATAGTCAGTCTTGATCGTCATTGTATGTTCTGGAACACCTCTTTATACACAACATTCTTTGTCTTAAATGTGTTATCTTGTGCAGTTTTAGCTGTATCGAGTACAATTTTCAACCCATCCATGCTTCTGACCTAGAGAGGGCAACATATAGCTGACCATGTGTAAAAACAGGCTTCGACAGGTACAGACCAACATTTCTAAGTGATTGTCCCTGACTCTTATTTATTGTCATCGCAAAAGACATTGTCAACAGAAATTGTCTACGCTGCATCTTGAAGGGCCATCTAGATTCAGACGGGTTCATATCCATCCTATGTATAAGCACCTTCTCATTAGGTCTAGAGCCATTTAAAGTTATTGCCTCAATTATAGTAGTACCTAACTTGCTAACCCTTAGGCGAGTCCCGTTGCACAACCCGGCTGCTTGGTCTATATTACGCAATAGCATCACGGAGCATCCAACTTTGATGATCAAGTTGTGTGGAGGAAGTCCAGAGCACTCTATTGTATTAACAAACTCAGTAGTGTATAAATCTTCAAAACAATCACTATCATTACTGGCCTTGCAAACCGTGTCACAACTAAGGTATTCATGCTCCGCTCCTGGTAATAGCATGCACATGTATCGGTTTAATTTATCAACCATCTCTAGTGTTGGTGCTAAAATTGCTCTATCATTGAAGTAATTATTGTTTTCTAAGTTAACTTCCAAGTTCTCGTAGGTTGCTGCAACAATTGCAACTATTGGATCTGTCCCACCTTTGATCACCAACTCGGGCATAATATCGATATCGTATGTTCCATCTCTTTCCTCACCAATTCTTCCATCACCTACAGCCAAGATCCAATCTGCGAACTTCTTGAGCTTCTCCTTGTCTTTTGAAGTGGTGCATGCATCTAACCGCATGTTCTGTGTAAGGTGGAGAACTTTGCAATACTTCCACAAGGTAAAAGAAGTGATGCATGCATCAACAATGATAGCTCTACTCCCTTTAGGGATTACTGGAAGTATCTGTCGGAAATCACCACCCAGTAATACACACTTACCACCAAATGGACGGTCACAATGCATAATATCCTTCAAGCTCCTGTCAATGGCCTCTATGCAGAAACGTTGTACCATTGGTGCTTCGTCCCATATGATAAGCTTTGTCTCCCTAATTAAGTCAGCAAGCAAACAGTTTTGATTAATGTTACAAACAGATGACTCTGTGACTTGTAATGGTATTGCAAACCTAGAGTGTGCTGTTCGTGCTGATGGCAACAATGTCATTGCAATGCCACTTGATGCAACAAGCAGCACTATTTCCCCTCTAGACCTTATCTCTGAGGACAATGCATTCCACAAGAATGTCTTTCCAGTACCACCGTATCCATGAACAAAAAAGAAACTCCCGACAGGTCTAGAAAGTGATGTAATAACAGTGTCAAAGACTCTCCTTTGTTCAGAGTTTAATGACATAAGAAGTTCCGATGCTAGGTCTTTCAACTCATCCTTGTTGAAGCAGAGTTCTTGTGCAATTAGATGGTTCGTGAAGTTCGTACTTGTCACATGTGGGGTAAATTTGATATTAGTGAAATCATTTAAGGTCTTGCCATTCTGGCGAAGCATATTATCAATCTCACACAGTGTAGCATTTTCCCTATCAGCATTACTTATTTGTACACCTGTAAAAACAATACAAACAAATGAAGAAAACTTTGTTCTTTACTTTATGAGGCATTATAAAGTGGTACATGTCAACGAATATGCTACGTTTGTGTTATACTTACTTGCAAATCTAGGATCACCTCTAGGTATATATAGCATGTCTTCCGAAAGTATAGATGAAGTATGCTCCCACACAATTTCTGGTCACTGAATAGAAGCTGAACATAGCATACTGACAAATAATTGACGCAATGCATGACCTGAAGCCCACCAAGATGCCTCTTTTAATGCACATATATATTCCTTGTAATCATCGAGTAAACCTCTAGCGAAGCATGCATCTTTGAACGTGTCATAGACAAGACCATCAACTGTCTTGATGTCATCAAAAGTCGTGGGGCCTCTAACTTGAGTTAACAAAATTCTCAGGTAATATAATTCACCACATGATGGTGAAACATGACTAATACAACCAATGGCAAAACCTTTCTGCTTCCTTTTCCACATCCGCTTGTCCTTTTGAAAGACGAAATGTCTTGGGAACTCTGCATATGTTAGCGTGGCAGCAAAATTATCTTCCTTGTTAGTAAGCATCCATGATAAGAATTGTGATTCACATACCCGCGGGTTATCCAACAAATCAGAGACATCAGTCGTGTTTTGATATGTAATGTATTGTTGATCTGGGAGGTGGAAGCTCAATCTTTTAACAAGTGGGTTACGATGGTGGATGTCAAATCCAAAGATGCGCCAAGCAGCCTCACATGCTGAAGTATACCTACAATTATAATATTGTAGTATCTCATTGACCACTCCATTTCCATCACTTTCATCTCGCCTTTCAAACAGGCCAACCACCACTCTATCATTACCCTTGCTAATGTATTTGAATAGATACTTGATGGCCATTGAGTGATTGCACTTCTCTATATTGATATGAGCCTCAAACAATTGTAGTAGAATAGGATTATAAGGGACTACATAATGATTATCCAGAGGGACACCCTTCAATTCAATAAATCTTCCATCGTCCCTTCTCCTGTATGTGGGATAACCATTGTCGTCGACAGTTGTTCATTCATTAAATTGCTTTGGGAAGTATTTGCTGCATTTTTTTCCTTCATGCATCTAGCATTGGGTTTGACACTGCCACATGGCCCATGGATCATGAATTTTTTAACTAACTCATACAACTTTGGTTGGGCTACCTTGTCAGGGATCTCTGCACATATTGTTGCATCAATAGCATCTGGATCCCTAATCTTTTCATTTTGATCAAGGAAGATAAGTATGTGTGCATGCGAGAGACCCCTTTTCTGAAACTCAATAGTGTACATATCTATGACCATCAGAAAAAAAATGTCAACATCTGTGTATTGTTTTAGTGCAAAAATAAATGGAAGTGTAACAAAATATGGAACGAAAATTTATACCTGCACGGATGTGTCCTAAAATTCTTTCTTTCTTTAAAGTCTTCATTAGTGCTTGCAGCTTAATATGAAAAATTCTTGTAAGAATGGCAGGACAATCAGATGGTTTTACACCCCATTTGTCACAGTAGCGTGTTATCTCAGGCCATACAGGATTACACGTGAATGTTATGAATTGATCTAGGTAACCAATAGCTCTACAAATAGCCATTGCATCCTGATAGGCTTTGATCATGTAACGTGCAAAACCTGTGAATGTTACTGGAAGTATCAATCTTTTTCCTGTTGCAGCAGCATTTCTCTCACCACACAAAACTGCATCTGCAAGCCCTTGATACAAGTCTGCCCGTAAATCCTTCTGGTGAGTTCTGATCCACAGTAACCTTTGCGCCTCTATCATCGTGTACCCATCAACGATAAATTGTTGTAGTAACTTCGAGGCATGATGCATTATAGACATATCACTTTGCCTGACCATCAATCGATAGCTAAAGAATTCACGTATGCTTACCCTTTTCCTTGTCTTCGTAATTGTTAAGGTCTCATCCCTATGCTTAATGTCATCCCTATAACCGTCATCCCAGTAAGGAAATAAAAGAGGGTATTGCAGGGGTAAGTACGATGGGTGAAGCTCATTTATACGTTGTGGAGTGCCACATGTACGCTCAACTATTATATCCCTCACGTTGAATGTGAAGTCAATGTCACCCACAATAAGGGCAGCAACCTCAGATGCTGATGGTAGATTGTAGGTTCTACCATCGTGTTTGCGTGCATTTAGTATACACAACTTCAAGGGAGTTGGTGTAGGATTTGATAGCATTGTCCCTGCAAGTCGGTATTGCTTAACAAATGGATTAATCTCATCAAGCATATCCTTTAGCTTGGCAACAATTGATGGATCAATTGAGTGGTCTTTGAAGTGGTTGCTGTATGGGAATAAATGTCGCTGGTAAGATGGAATGATACAAAGCCAATTAGTAATGAAACTATGAGTTGAAGTTTAAGCATAGATGTCCATACCTTACAGCTGATATTCTATTTGGGACCTCATTTTCTGTGTCACAAATGTACAATTGGGAAAAGATCTGATTGCCACCTTCTAGTGGCAATAAGCTTCCAATGCTATGATAATTCATCCCTGACAGTGTAAAAGAGTATGGGCCACCACCGTTATTGTTTGCATGATATATTCTCCCACCCATAGATGTAAAGGCGAACATATTATTATATTGTCTAATGTTGTCGTAGAAGTTCTTGGAATCTTTTGTACTTTTCTCAAGGAATAATGTTTGCAGCAATGGTGGCGGTTTGGTTATTGGTGGCAAGACAACCTTCCCTTCGAGGCAGCAAATGGAGAAGAGATCAACATCTTTTTGTTGTCTATCTTTTTTGACTCTTTCATTGAACAAAAAATTAGCCCCACAATATCTACAAATGTGTGTGTCATCTCCCTCATCTACGTCAATAGTACACACCATAAATAACACAGTTATTACCTAATGTAAGAGGTAAAAATATCAAGTAAAATATGGTCAGCAGCACTATTAATCAAATATTGATAGTCATACCAATGTATTGAAGTGATTTTTGTGTAACCCTTGTAATAGTGTGCTGATCCCTGCTCACTTCAATATTAAATATTCCATTGTGAGTACGTATGATTACAAATTGTATGAATTTCTTTATAACTGTATATTTAAATTGTTGAAGTTATATGTGGTCAATATAAATACATACGAAGGTGTCATGATGCATATTACCTTGTGGCATATCTAAGTCATCATCGAACAAATACGGGCCAACGTTATCTTGTCCATTGTAATAAAAAACAATGCTTTTGTATGTTTGCACTTGTGGAGGGTCTGAAAGGATATCAAATAAGCAGTTAATTCTTGGAAATTAAAACTATCTAATGGAACAACAATAGTGGTGAACCGTAACAATTTAAAAGATACACTTTGACGTTAAGATAAGTAAATATTATTACTCATAGTTGCTCCAGAATAAGAAACATATATAACGATGACCCCAAATTTTTTTCAAATATGCAAGTCAATTAATTGTTGGTAAAGTAACATAAAATATAGACCATTTAATATAAATCATCATATGTACCCTACCGATAATAAGAAAGATACAACTTTAAATTAAGATAACTAAAAAAAACTTGTCAACATTCCTCCAAAATAAAAACATATATCATTATCCACCCCTTACTTTTTACAAATAAGAGCGACAATTAATTTTCGGTTGGGTCAGAACAAATACAAACCATTTAATATAAATCATCCTATGTACCGTTGACAACTTAAGTTGCAGTAAATAAAATAATCAGTTCAGCCTTGCAAATTAAATTTGTATATGATGGAACAACAGAATCTAAACTTTGAAAAAGATACAACTTTAAATAAAGATGGTTAAACATATTTTTTCAATCTTCCTCCACAATAAAAAGCATATTCTATGACCTACCCCATATTTGTAGTGCAAAATTGACAGCAAATTTTGAAATCCAAAAAAAAAAGAAAGATATGAAACAGACCAGAAATACATATTACGTTTACATATATTGATTGTTCTCCGAATGAAAAATTCTTTCTTGTTAAGTTGAAGGACAAATTACATTGAAGGGAAAACAATTTTGTTAACTTCGTACGGTAATATAAATCAGGTTGTACTGAACTTTAACTTGTTCCATTCTACTTATTAGTCCACATTATAAATATATTTCACATTTGAAAAAAAATTACATGTACCTAGGTTAATCTGTTGTTGAGGAAATGTTGCACAGATTGACGTTTGTGTGACACGAATAACTGGTCCATCTGCAATGTTGACACCTAGGTTAGTCATTAACACACATATAGAAGGGGTAACTCATAACATATATATATAGGTTACCACTTTTCCTTCCTCCGCGGCTGCATGGCTTTATCGTTATGTTATCAGTAGTAATATTTTGAAGACCCCTCCACCTTGCGCTATTAATCGTAACTGGCCGAAGTATATTGTCATTTAGTGCTATAGTGCTTCGTGTGATATCTCCATGATGTGCTGCATGATGTAGGACGTATGCATATAACTTTTCATTGCAAATAAACTCATTGCAGACACAAACATGATAGAAATAGCAATAACATACATGTAAGACGGGAGTTTAGGTTCTGGGCAATATTCGATATATCTTGCAACACGATGGGCCTTCTTCTCTTCTTCTGGGAGATCGACGATGGCAATGTACAGGGATTTTTTGGACTGATGTTTTCCTGGGTTGAGCAACGACCTTCAGTTGATAGAGTGGATGTCACACCCGACGTAAATGTCATTGTAGTGCTATTTACTGACATAGGTTCTGGTGCGATTCCTGCTATTACATTTCAAGTATACAAATAGAAATTATGGAGGTTTAAAAACTGGATAGAAATACATCGTTAGAAGATTTCTGTATTAAGTCCAGACTTGCTTCTTGGGGCTCTTCTGCATTTTTCCTCTTCTTTCTCATCACGATCCCTTAAAAAGTGTGAGGGGTGAATTAATTTGTGATAGGAGAAGCCACACAGCAGGCATAGACCTTATATAGATGGCAGAGGGGTACATAGTGCCGAAAGTACTTGTGACCTCGTCAGACATTGTTCGGATGGTGAAGATTGAAAGCCATCCAACGGCCATCGTAGGTTGAAAAGTAAACATAGGGATAAGAGAAAACATGCATAGGAGGAAGACCTAAATATCGTTGTGGTGTAAAGAGACAATAAGAAGAATAATTAAGATGATACAATTGACATGATTGAATTCTTCAATTGCAAGAGGAGAAGTAACAATGAGGAAACGTTAATTTTCGCACGCTACTGGATGTGAGCCTTATATCCTAATACATGGAAGTTCATAATACGTGATGCATGGGCAAGTTCTGAATCTTAATCTGGATTTTATAGTTTATTGAAGGAATAAAATTATACTGTTTTATGAATTTTTGTCCATCACAGAAAACTTTATGATCTTTGTTTTAATAAAGGGCAAGTTAAAATAATAAGTACATTTGTTTTGTGAATAATATTATGTACTGAACATGGCCCAATATGGTTGAACATGGTTGATTTTACGCATATTTTATATTCCAAAAACATTATGTATTGGCATATATAGCATGGTAGACTTAATGAATGGGATATAGTGCCCAAGTGCCTGCATTGAATGGATTTGCCTTGCATGTTGTTAATGTTTGTGACGTGCATACAATATTCGTTTGAAAAGAAGCATGCAATCCTTGTATACATCTATGTAAATTGCATGGAATGGACGTGTTCCTGTATCAATATGGGTGCATGTATAGAGAGTGCTTGGACATGTACCATTCAATACAAGCATTCAATTGTTGTATGCATAAATATCTATTGCATGGACATTTACCATAATGTACTTAGATATTAATGTGGAAAGACATACAACATAATTAGAGCAATGACAGTACATAGCTCGTCGGTAAAACCATCATAATACAAAGGTAGGAAAATAAAGGACATGACTTCAACCAATTAAAAGTGGTCACTTGATGAGGATGAAGGGAAATAAGCGCAATGCACAAATTGAGAAGTTCACATTTTCTCTTGTTTAAGTGTTTTGATAATTCTGTCATCACTGTTAAGGTTGTCGTTGCTCATAGTTGCACCACTCTGTTTCTCTGAAGTCTTCTTTTGATTCATTTTCCTCTTTCCTCTGGGTGCATCTGTAGTGCTCTTTTGAGACATCTCAGTTAACGTAACCTCTTCCTTGTGAGCATTTGAATATAATATCTTTGTCGCAACTATCTTGTTTTGTCGTGCAACATCATTTTCTTTAAGACTTACCTGAACAATATTGACATTTTTAATATTAGTTATCAATATAAAAAGAATACATCAACTTGACATTGAGATTTACTGTTATTACCCTATCTCTGTGGCTGCTTGCATGAATTCACCTAAAAGGTTTTCACAAAATGTGAACTGACTGACACTAATGCCTGCAGCCGGAAATCGTTTGTTGTAATCATTCAGCTTTAGCTTAACTAAAACAGATTTCCCAACGGGATCTTCCAACTCCGCAGGCACGTCATAAGAAGCATTTTCCTGTGTGATAAAGGTTCATGGTCAGATATGGAGTAAAAGTAGTATTTATATGTGTGTGAAATATTTTATTCTACCTTATCCAGTGCCAAATTCATATTCGATGCGGTCTTATTTACCAACTGTACTGCTATCTTATCCCAGAAAACAATGCAGGCACTGCCACTAGCATCTTTCACAGTGTAACTTACCTTCAATCTAGCATTTGTAATAGTCAAAACCGAAAAGTTAAAATGTGGAAAAGAAATATGGAGATTATGTTCCGTAAGTGCTCTAATATTATATACAACGTGCAATTTATGGTGCATTACTTGGGTTCAATCGTGTGAGGAATAGCTTTGCAACCTGGACATTCAACATCACCTTTCCAATCATCAATTGATTCCGTCTTAGGCTTGGTACTACACTTAGTGCATCCGTAATAGTACCACCCATATCTAGTCTCCAACTTAACTATGTCACAGCTAACAACGAAGCTCTCACCCTCAAAGATAGTGATGTAAATGGGTTAGCAACATTATAACAAAATCTGAATAATTAAGGTGACGATTATTTGGCTTACAATTTTTTTATCAGCTATCTGTGAGATTGTGATCTTGGTTTGCTTGTGCAGGGAATTGCCAGCGGAAGGTTGGCTGTTCTGCGTCTGCATGATTTGACTACAAGTGTCAATGACTGGAGAGGTCCATTCCTTTGCACTGGGTAAAAACACAACCTTATTTATTAACACCTGGTTGGACGTGTACAGACAGTCAAGTTTGGGACAATGATATGTCATAGACAGAGAAGATAGTTAGAACCTTAGAATGATATCTTGAACCTCTTTTATAGGTGGATTGAAAATGACTCTTGTAGCATTAAATGAGCTCCCTAGCTGAGCTGAACCTGCAAGTTGGGAACAAAAAAATGCAAAGCAAGTTATGAAGATAGTGAGATATTATAGTGTTTTGACAAGATTTTGGATGATTACAACAGTGTGTCATCAACGATAGTGTTTTCACAATAAAGTGCACTTGTGTTTGATCTGGCACATAAAAGAAAGGATTTGCAATACAAGGCTTCTCATGCTAGTACCATCCTCGGTCACTCCAACTTTTACAAGATTTAAGATGATTACAACAGGTGACTCTGTGTTTGCAAGGTGAGCAATATAGGCATCAGATGCACAATGATCAAAGAGGACACATTCGACTTCATTCTCTCTACAAATACG
The DNA here is from genome assembly GCA_037177275.1 of Acacia concinna. Taxonomy (NCBI): domain Eukaryota; kingdom Viridiplantae; phylum Streptophyta; class Magnoliopsida; order Fabales; family Fabaceae; genus Acacia; species Acacia concinna. The sequence goes on along the minus strand of JBAGKO010176527.1, from coordinate 534 downwards.
TAGCATGGAACATATGTCATCAAGTTTTCACTTTTGCCAAGGGTATAATGACAAAAGGGATGGAAGTAAGTCGATATGGCAAACAGTAAGCAACATTTCAAATACTCAGCATCGGTTAATGTCATCCTAAGTATCTTTTTCACCCCATCATCACGTGATCATTCCTGCAAAGTGCCCATGTACCTTACAAATGCGACAACATCTGTAGTAAAGAGACTTGCAGTGAGTGCAGAAGTTGAATGGAAATAATATGAACTTACATTAACAAATATCTAGGCTATGTACCAATCAACTTTTCAGCACGATTGCTAGCGTTGAGTTGAATTATATCAAGAATGGATAAGAATGAGTATGAGTAGAGTGGAATTGCATGATCTTCTTCTTCTTGTATGTGTGTGATAGATGTGATAGTTATCTTGAATGAGTGTGACGTTGGCTTGTATTGACCATTGTTGGGGGAGACAACGAAATTAGGAATGAAATAGGTGTTGCCCTCCTTTATATCTGTGAGGAATCTTCGATAGAGTGATTTGT
>JBAGKO010176517.1:0-17081 GCA_037177275.1 Acacia concinna | reverse complement strand
GAGAGATAAAAAAACGAACAGAGGTCAATTTGGCAACAGGAGAAAAAGTCTCAAAGTAGTCAATACCATAGGTTTGGGCATATCCCTTAGCAACTAGACGTGCTTTCAAACACTCCAATGAGCCATCAGCTTTAGTCTTAATTGTAAACACCCATTTGCACCCAATAGCTTGCTTCCCTGAAGGAAGATCAACAAGAGTCCAGGTACCAGCCTTTTCAAGGGCCATCATTTATTCATTCATTGCAACACGCCAACTAGGATGGGCTAAGGCTTGGTGAAGAGAGGTGGGAATAGTAATAGAATCTAAGGAAGCAATGAAGGAAGATGAAATAGAGATAATTTGTTGTAAGAGACAAAGGAATCAATGGGATAGGCACAATTATCATAACATTGCGGGAGGCAATGGGTACGTTTACCTTTACGAAGGACAATGGGTAAGTTATCAGAAGAAACTGAAGGTTCAGATGGATCAAGCACAAAAGAGTCAATGGTAGAAGAATCAGGGACTAGATCTGACGAGGTTAAAGATTCAGAAGAGGTATGAGAAGTAGCAACTGGATCACTCCCTGGCAAGTCAGAAATTGGAACAGGTGCTTGCATTGGTGCAATAGGATCAGGATAAAACAAAATATCATCAAGATCAGAACTGGTGTTAGTAGACACTGGGGAATCTGAAGATGAGAAGAATGGAGTGGACGCATGAAATGTGACATCAATAGACACAAAATATCACTAAAGATCAGGGGAATAACAACGATATCCTTTCTGAACATGAGAATAGCCAAGAAAGATACACTTTAAAGATTTAGGATCAAGTTTACTAAGACCTGGACGAATATCCTGAACAAAATAGACATATCCAAAAATTTTGGGAGCAACATGAAATAGATTTTGTGTAGGAAACAAGACTGTCATAGGTTTCTCTCCCTGAAGGATGGAGGAAGGCATACAATTAATAAGAAAGCAAGCAGTAGAAATAGCCTCAGCCCAAAAAGATTTTGGAACGAGCATTTGAAACATTAAAGCCTGAGCAACTTCTAATAAGTGCTGGTTCTTTCTTTCAGCAATATCATTTTGTGCAGGGGTATCTGGACAGGATGGTTGATGAAGCATGCCATTTGGTTCATGTATTTAGTAAATTGGATAGAAAAGTATTCTTTGACATTGTCACTTTAGAAAATTTTAATAGGGCTATCAAATTAAGTTTTAATTTCAGCACAAAAATGGCAAAAATGAGTAAATAACTCATAACGTTGCTTCATAAAATAAAGCCATATAGTTCGAGAATAATCATTCACCAAGGTAACAAAATATTGAAAACTGGTTTGAGATGCAACAGAACAAGGACCCCAAACATTAGAATGGACTATTTCAAAAGGAGACGCAATCCGTTTATTAACTCGAGGTGGCAAGAAAACACAATGATGCTTAGCAAATTGACAAGACTCACAATCTAAAGTAGACACAGATAAGAATTGAGGATACATCCTCTTTAAAGACGCTAATGAAACATGACCCAAATGACAATGGACTTCAAATGGAGACGAATTACCAATACAAACAACTGAATGCGGCACCCGATCGTCAAGAAAGTAATGGCTACCAGACTCATAGCCTCTACCAATAACCTTCTTCATCGAAAGATCCTGTATTAAGCAATGGTCAGGAAAAAATGAGACAAAACAGTTTAAACTTCGAGTAAGTTTACTTGGGGACAAAAGATTGAAGGTGAGATCAGGGACATTTAGAGCAAATGATAATGAAAGTAATGGGGTTAGTGTAATAGTGCTTGATCCAATAACACAGGTAAGAGAACCATTAGCGATATATATAGAGGAGGGGTTGGCATAAGGTGCATATGAAGAAAATAATTTATGGTTACCTATCACGTGGTCAATAGCGCTAGAATCTATGATCTACTTTGTAGAATAGGTAGCAAGATAAGAGTTGTTATTACCTAAAGCAAGTGCACTTGAAGATGGAGTAGGAGTGCGAGAATCATCCATAGTAGAAGAAGTAGATGAACAACCAAAGAAAGCCAATAGACGATTTACCGTAAAAACCCGTGAACAACGTAGAAATCCCAAAAGAAGCACAAATGCACCAAAGTGAAGCAAATAAAAGTGCCAAATACCACCACCACCACCACCACCAAACACCACTAATAATAGTGGAAAGTCTAGAGAAAGCAAAAAGGGATGTTGGAAAAGTGTAAAAGTACCAAAACAATCTGAAAATCAAACTGAAACTCAAAACCCAAATAGAAACCAATCAAATTGGGTCAGGAAACCACCTGGGAAATGTGGAGGATATCAAGACGAACACAATAGCACCAAGATCACCGAAAAACACCACCTGTGGAGGTCACACGCACCAGTCAAAGATGGTGTGTGAAAGTCAACCAACGAAGAACAAAAACCTTCGAGCAGCGCGCGGCGGCACGTGGAGCATCGGAATTGAGCTCCATCAACGGTGGTTGACTCATCTCGGCATGCTAAATCCAATGAGCTAGCGCGTGGAACAATTGGAGCTTGGACGAGAGAGATCTAGACAAAATAGAGGGAACCATGTATGAGAGTATTCAGAATGTCATATCTATTCACATATGAGAAACCGTATTTATATAGGGATATTGACGCTTAGAATTAATGATCAGACGCGTAATCATAATTACAGAATAATAGAGAATTAAACATAATCAATTCTAATTATGTACAAAATATTCCTAATATATATATTTCCAAATAATGCGGAAAGAGGAGAAGGAATATGCAACAAAACGAGTCGCATGCTCGGACAACTTTGTAATTTTATAATGAACTCTACATACTATAGTAATACTACCCGATCCTAAATATAAAACATAGTTAACTTTTTTGGAGAACTCTAAGAAAGTTAATTATATTATTTTGAAGCATTTAATTTTATTGTTTTTTTAAATTATTTTGTTTGACTTATAAACTAATATATAATATAATAAAACACAACATATGATATGATTAACTTATTTTACTAATTTAATTTCTCTAAAAAAGTAGACTGAGTCTTATAATTAGGATCAGAGCTAACATTTTCCATCAACCTATAGTGGTCGTTTATTTATTTAATACTAACAACCCTTGCTAATTGGTCAGCGATTAGAGAGATGGAATCGGAAATGTGATTATGTGAGTGAATGAATTAAAAAAAAAAAAAAGAAAGAAAGGTGGCACAAACACAAGCTTCTTGTTGAAGAAAGGAAACAGTAAAGATTCTTGTTAGAGCATCAATAAAACGCAGGTGAAGCAAGCGAGATGAGACATCAATCGATCAAAAAGCTTCCTGAGAAAAAATATATCATATCAGATAATAATTAATCAATGAGGTCAGATGGAATCGGAGCTAATTATGATGAGAACGCTTCTTGGGATGATGGAAGAAAATGAGGGTCAAGCTCCGCCGAGTAGAACAGCCGGAGGCTAGAACAGTGGAACTCAGGGGGCATTCACCAAAAACGAATCAGGCTCTCAGAATTTCAGAGACGTTAATTACAACAGCGGGGCTTATTCTGGAAACCGCTACTCATATCCTTACTACCACAACAATGGAGGCAACTTTGTTCACAACAATGGCTATGTGCATGGCAACGGCAATGGATGCATCTTCAACAATGGAACCCCTGTTCCCTCAACAAAAAAAAAAAAATCTCATTATTGAACATCTATCTCCATATATATACCCATATTGAGGAATAATTAATAAGAACTACAAGATAAAAACTATAAGTTGCTGATGTGATTACAAATTAAAGGGTGGTTGCTGCTAGCAGCTAGCCTTTAATTTATTGTTGTGTGTATGTGTGGTGGCTTTGTAATCAGGAGGTTCTTCATATATCCTCCTCTTTCATGTTATTATTCCCAATAAAACGTTTCTATATTATTATGGGCTCAATTATGTAAGCGCCTCTCTTTGTACTCCATGTATGAGATCAGTGTTGTGCATGTGATATGAAGAATCAATCTTTCTTATAGTTTCTTTCTTCTTTAATTTTATCCCCATCCAATCAAAATGTAGTAATTAAGGTTAGGGTATGATGGTATTGATTGTATCCAGAATGGAAGTTTGGGTGGTTGGAAAATGTTTGCTTAATATCGCTTTCAGTCCCTAATATAAGACATAATTTACTTTTTTGGAAGCTTAATTATTCTATTTAACAATGTTTTAAAACCCAAATCGGACGTTGATCCAGAAAGGCTAGCGGGTCATTATTGAAATGGTTGAAACGGTCAGACCGTTTAGTTGAGCCGGTGACATAATAATTAAATTTAAAAATATTATATATATATATATATATTATACATATGTATTACAATTAGTGTAATTTCATAGGAAATTCAAATATAACAAAATACTATTTATAGGAAGTTAACAATATTATAAAATAGTTATGAAGTCAATAAGGTGTTAGGTGACAAAATACCATTGAAATAAGGACATTAAGTCAACAAAATAGCATTCACATGATGTCAACCTAATAAAATGAACTAACAATAATAATTTCATGACTTTGTTTGAAAGTTTAGGGCTTGAGAAACACCCTTTTTTTTTTATGTTGGCAATTGGCATTTAATTAAAAAAAATTGTAAGATTTTTTGTTTATTTTTTACAATTTAATTTGGGTTTTTCCGCAATTTCATTGGGTCAAACAGTTTTTGAAAACCAGGTCCGAGTTATGGGTCAACAATGGGTTCTAGGCCAAAAGTGTTTTAAAGACGGCCCAAAACGGTTCCCAGCAGAATACGGCCCAACATACCAATCTAGCCCTCCCCAATGACGAGTTGACGGTCCAACCAATCTGATCGTCCTGACCAATCTAAGTCTTAAAACCTTAGTATTTACCTTCCTTAATCTTTCTAAAAATTTTGATTGAATTATATATTTAGGACTGTAGGGAGTATGAGTATTAATACTTAGAGTTCTCATCTAATGCTCATGGTTGAAATCTAAACGAATTAAATCTAATACGAACAATTAAAAGATAAAATTTTAATCCGTGAGTTTTTAAATTATAAATTCATTTTTTGTATTAAATAATATTTATAAGACTATTTTTATTTTAAAATTTACCTATATTAAAATAGAAAATACAACAATATATTATAATATTTAAATATACATAATAGAAGTATTTAGATATATAATTTTAATAGCTTAAATTTATTATCGAATTTGAATAAAATTTATAATTTTTGTTATATAAAATTATAATACATTATTGTAAAATCTTAAATCCTAGCTATTGAAAGTTGATTCAATAATAAGAAAAATCAATGGAAGGAAATGGAGAGGGAGCTCAATGGAGACACCCCTCTCCCTTCCTCCACACATGTTCTACGTGTTCTATATCTATAGATGCTTCAATATGATAACATATCTTATTTTATTTTTCATACTATAATTAAGAATCTAACTCACAAAAATGAAATAAGGCATCATATGCTTTTATAGAAAGAAAGCAATAAAAATAAAATATAATAATTAAAGTATGTAATAATAAAAACTTATTTATTCTTGTTGCTAAATTAAAGGAAAATATATTAATGTGTCCTAATTTATTCCAAATTAACCAGCACTTTATTCTTGGATGAGTGTGACTGACCTCATAGCATTATGTCACTCTCTACTTCAGCAGTCACCTAATTATAACAGTGATATAAGAATTACGGAATAGAAGACAACTCGTTAATCTGATAATTATAAGCCATTATCTTATACACACAAATTTCAGCTATTAAACTATGAACGAGTTGGGTTTAGTAGAAAATGTCAATCTCTCTCCCCTAATGTGACGAATTAATATTTGAATACCCAGTAGAAGATATACGAATTACATTTATTACCCAACAATGCATTGGATAAGATTACTTCTAATTAAAGAAACTTCTCCCAAAAGCAACATGTCTGAGAAGCAGCCCGAGTTTTATTTATGCCCTCTCATTATTACATGAATCTTACTTGCCTCTGTCAAAATGTTTCTATTGTTTGTTTCTTTTTTCCAAATCACTCTTGTCAAAATAGATAAGCTATCAAAAGAGAGTAAAGGAGGGGAAAAAGCATCAAGAGAAGAAGGAATATACAGAAAAACGTGTCGCATGCTTGGACAGTCTTGTAATTTTATAATGAATTCCACATACTACGTACAGTAACATATTCCTTCAACTTATATTGGTAGTTTATTTGCCTAATAAATAACAACCCTTGCTAGTTGGTCGGTGATTAGAGAGATGGAATCGGAAATGTGAGTGTGTGAGTGAATAAATTTATTTATTTATTTTTAAAAAAAAGATGCCGTAAACACAAAGCTTCTTGTTGAAGAAAGGGAACACTACAGATTCTTGTTTGAGCATCTATAAAACGCAGGTGAAGCAAGCGAGATGAAGCATCGATCTATCAAAAATCTTCCTGAGAAAAAATATATCACAGTAGATAATAATTAATCGGTGAGATCAGATGGAATCGGAGCTTATGATGATGAGAAGGCTTCTTGGGATGATGCAAGAAAACGAGGCTCAGGCTCAGGCGAGCAGAAACGCCGGAGGCTACAACAGTGGGACTCAAGGCGCATTCACCAATAACGGATCAGGCGCTCAGAATTTCAGAGACGTTAACTACAACAGCGGCACTTATGCCGGCAACCGCTACTCATATCCTTACTACCACAACGCCAATGGCGGCAACTTTGTTCACAACAGTGGCTATGTACGTGGCGACGGCAACGGATGCATCGTCAACAATGGAAGCCATGTTCCTTCCAACAAAAACTCTTATTATTGAACTTCTATCTTCATATATATATATATATATATTGAGAAATAATTAATAAGAACTGTATGATAAAACTATGTTGCTGATGTGATGTGATACATATTAAGGGGTGGTTAGCTGCTAGCAGCCAGGCCTTTAATTATTATTGTGTGTATGCGTGATGGCTTTGTAATCAGGAGGTTCTTCATCCTCCTCTTTAATGTTATTGTTCCTAATAAAACGTTTCTATATTATTAAGGGTTCAATTGTTTAATCGTCCCTCTTTGTACTCCATGCATGAGATCAGTGTTGTGCATGTGATGTGAAGATTAAATCTTTTTTACCCTGTAGGGAAAAGTTTGAGGAAAAATGAGGCTGGGGTGGAAATTTTCTCTTCTAACTTCTTTCTACTTTAAGTTTCTTCCCCATTTGATCCAAAAAAAAAAATCTTCCCCATCCAATCCGAACGTGAGGTTAGTGAATGATTGTATTGACTCTATCAAGGACGGAAGTTTTGGATGGTTGGAAAATGTTTACTTAATACTACTTTTGGTCCTTAATATTAAATCTAATTGACTTTTTTAGAAACTTACTTAATGTATTTAGTTTCTTTAATCTCTATGAGAAAATCAATTGAATCTTATATTTAGAATTGAAGGGAGTATATGTGTATTAATAATTAGAGTTCTCATCAAGTGCTTACGGTTGAAATCTAAAATAATTAAATCTAATATGAACAATCCAAATTTTAAATTTTTATCCGTGAGTTTTTAAATTATAAATTCATTTATTAATGAGTAATATTTATAAGACTATTTTTATTTTAAAATTTACCTATATTAAAATAAAAAAGTTATTAAGATACAAAAATTAATTAAATCAACTTTTGGATCATCCAAAATCAACTTAAATATTCCAAATCACCCGTGAGGAGCCCAAATGCACAAAATGTGCTCCTTACAATTATTAAAAATCTGATCGAATGCATATGAGGTCCATTGTCATCATTTAAAATTTAAATTTTGAAAATTAAGGTACAAATGGCAGGACCTTTGGTTATAGAGTTGAATCATATTATTTGATCATTCGATACACAATTTGGGGGGGGGGGGTAATAAAGATAATTTGTGTGAGTCTTCTTTCAAGTATCAACCATTTCATCATTTTTTAATATCACTAGTTGTCTATGGTAGATTTTAGCATTGGTTAGTCCAACTGGGGGCATCTCTTCCATATGTGCCTTTTGCATTCATATGAATTTAAATCTAAACACTGTATTTAAACAGTCAAAACTTATTCTATTAGGATTAAACTCCTTCCACGTACCGTTAATCATTTCCCTTTAAAATACTTTAAGAAAAAAACTGCTTCAATCCCTCTTTTTTTTTTTTGTTTTTTTACAAAAAAGTTTGAGTTGGATCCAGAGAGTTTACTAGGGTTAGAGCATACCTTCAATTTCAAAAAACATTTATAGAGATACTTACAGATCACCCTTCATCCCTTATCTTATTGATTATTATTGAAGAAGCATCATTCAATAGGTGTAAATAAAGAAAAAAAATTAAAAAATATAAAAACATATATTAAATTTAGGACCAAAATTAACTTGTTAATTAACTCTTATTAAGAATGGGAGAGAGTAATTCTTATGGGTGGGTACTTAAATGAAGTGTAAGGATAAATGTGTTGAGGAGTAGGAAATTAAGGTCTCATTTTAATTGAATAAATAGGGATCATATAGATAATTAAAATCTATAAGTCAATACTCCCTTCCTCTCTAGATATAAGGTCCTGTTTTTAATGGAATCGTCCCTACGTTAATTACTCTCTCATACCATACATCCTTTCTCTGTCTCTCTCTCTCAATCATTCATAAATAGAGGTATTTCTGAAGGCAAAAAAAAAAAAAACAATTAGAGGCATTTTTGAAAAGCAGTTTGTATTTCTTACATATTTATTACTTTTAACTAATTTAATCATTATTTGAAATCTTGTGATTCAATTGAAAGGACTTTATATATATAGGGACAGAGGGAGTACGTTTAAAGTACATGTTATCATGGGGTTTTGAATGAGAGATATAAAAATATAATCAGTTATATTTAAACATTCAGTATAGGGGTAAAATTGTTTAAAAAAAATTAACTGCTCTCCAAATGATGACTCAATAAATATTATCTCCAAGTGGATATAGTAATTTTTAAAAGGACAAATAAAAAAAAAAGACAACAGAATACAAATGCTTTAAGTGTGATCATTCTAATTTAAATTCTTGTGATCATGTAATTCAATAAATTAATTTGATTTCTTTAAATTACACACTCCAAATTTATATTATGAATTTTAATATCTCATTTATTAAAAAGTGAAATTATTTATCATTAAAAAAAAGATGACCTAATATTTATCACTTTAAATCCAACTATTAAAAAATTAAAACCCAACCTATGACTAATCGTGTGAGATTACATAAATAGGTCAGGCTTATATATGGACATGCGTACGATATAAATTGAAAAATGAATTGATAACCTAAATCTAAGGCATGGGAGCAAACTAAAGCTGACTGATGAACAGAATTTAAGTGAAAAGGCTAAAGACGACATAATGGGAATTAACACTTTGCCACAATGAACGATTAAGCTAAGGGATTCAATTATATGTCTCCTCTATCAGATCAATTCATAGAGTTCAATATAATTAAATTGATCTCTTTGCCACGTTGGGAATGAATGGGAATGAACTCGCGTTTATTCAGGCATCGTAATGATCATTAATTGGACTCAACCCAATTTTATTATTGTTGTTAAGATTTAATAATAAGTGAGTAACATAATTAATTTTATACTGAGATTTGCTTTCTTACTTTCACATGGTATTTGGGAGGCTATTAGTCACAATTAAGAAAATAAATGTAAAGGGTAACAACTCCGATTTGCTACAATGGTCGTAGGAGGAAAAAAATGCACAAGAATACAATATGTCAATTAGTACTCTTTTAGTCCTATATATAAAACACTTCCAACATTTTTCACATATATTAAAAAAAACCTTAAATCTCATTAACTTTACCATAAAATTTAACAATTTTCCAACTCTACCCTTATTTAATATACATAATACCAAATGAAAACAAAGTTAACTTAATAATAAGTTAAGGGTAAAATTGTATATTCACATTAAAACTTTAATGAAAGGCCTTATATATAGGACTAAAAATCCTTTTCTCTCTACCTTATATATAGGACCAGAGGAGTATATGTTTGGGAAAGCATTCAACCTAATTGACTTTTACCACTAATGTGGCTTTATTCTCGTATCTTAGACGTGATGACTTATAAGTGACTTATTACGGAATACGAAGTAAGTATATGAAAGGTGGGAATCATATTTCCTCATCAGCCAATTTCTCCTTGTCTCTCATAGGTTAATCTGGACCATTCATTTATATAAATTATGGACATTATCTATTTTTTATTTTTTAAAATTCAATGGTAGGATTTGAAGATGATGAGAGAGGATGAGGAGAAAGATATAGAGAGAAACCTCACTTGCGAGAGGAGTCTTGTATCGACTTTTGTGCATAAGCACTTATAGGTTTCTCAATCGGTTTACCACCCTCTCTAGTTTCGGTCCGAAATTCCAAGTCCTCTCCACTCTCCACTATATTCTCTGTTCAATGAAATTGATTTTAAGAACAATTATTTCAAATAAGTTTTTATTTATTTTTTTTCAAGTATATTTTTTTAGAATAATCATCCAAATAATATCTTTAAATTTTTTTAAAAAAATTATTTAAACAATTTTATAAAATCATTTTAAAAACGAAAAAAATAATAATCGAACATACATGACAAAAATATCATGAAAAGAGTAATTTATTCTTGGTATTCAATGAAAATAAACTATGTTGACGTACTGCAATGAGGTGATCAGTCCCACCCACAAAATTTAGGAGTACACCACAATAATGAATCTTTCTTTTTACGGAATAAAAGACAGCTAATTATTACTCTAGTAATTGTAAACCATTATGTTATACAGGCACAAATTTCAGCTATACAACTGATCAAGGGGATACGAACTGAGGCATGATCCATCCAAAAATTAAACTATTAATTAATAAAGACATCGACGAGTGAGATAAAATGGAATCACATGTTGGTACTCTTCTAAAGTATCAACTAAAAATTCTCACAAATAAATAAAAGTAGTTAAAAGTATTAAATTTATCTTAAAATGTAAGTGATTTTAATATTACTTTTACTAATTATATTAAACTCTAATATCATATTAATTGTTACTTCTCCCACCACCCTTATGAAATGTGAGCAAACATGGGTAACAAATTTAATACTATTTAAAAATAAGCAAGGACTTTATAAAAATGACCAAAAACACTTCTTATTTGGTGTTTTATAATAAAGTATGTGATGGGGGAAAAGGCATTACAAGGAAGCGGCTAAGGCTCGTTCGGGCTTATTAAATGAAGGTAAAATTAGTTAAAGTGCATTAATTTATAATATATTTAATGAGTTAACCAATTGTTATAGCATGTGAGAATTCAATAATATGGACTTACAAAAAGTACAAGAGTTTTATCGGCTGTCGGTTTGGGATTAGTCTCAAGTTTTTAAATTTTTAAACGCGATTTTCTTGATCACTGTGATATTGATAAGGTTCAATTAATGTACTCCTATAATTAAGAAATTTGAAGCTAAAAACATAATAAATGATATGTAAATCTGCTCTACGAGTATATATATATATATATATAGTAAAAGTTTTAGAAATACAAATTACATGCAAAAAATGAAAATTCTGTTGTTGCGCGGGAGGAAGAGGTACGGCTTTCATATGTCTGGATTTTATTTATTTATTAATTAAACGTCTTTAAGAATAAGTGGACAAAATATTTCAACAGAATAAATACGTTGGAGTTTTGAATAAACAAATGAGGACTATATATTTTTGGAATAATATCTATCACACTGGGAAATCATCCAAGACACATGTGATATGTCTCGGCTAAAGAAAAAAGTAAAGTAGAACCTACAACCTTTTTTTTCTTCTTTCTCAACCTCACCGACCTCAACCATTAATGCTTTAGGGGCTACTTGCCTACTTAAAGTAAATCTTTTGACTCCTCTAAGCCTGCATCTTTTTTTCTGAAGTCTAAAATTAGTAAAGAAGTATAATCCTTTTTTTTATTATTATTATATAACCTTTTTTTGGAAAGGTATATATGCCCCTTTTACTATCTCTATCATTAATTATATAAACTTTTAAGAGTTGATATTTAATATTTTATAACAATATATTAAAATCATGGATAACAAAAAAAAACTAAACAGTTAAAATTTAACCTAAATAATTTAGAAGTGCATGAGATAAAAATGATATATATATATATATAATATCTTAATAAAAAAAACTAGAGTTATAGTATGCACATAAAATCTTAACTATTCAATTAAAAAGTTATACTCTTAACCGTTTTATTTTTGCCAAAATATAATCTTAACAGTGTAAATTTAGTTATATGTATGTTTTATCAATTTTTGAGTAATATATTACTATATAATATTATATTAAATATCAGCGATTAAAAGTTTATAAATCAAAGAGTTCAATATAATTAAATTGATCTCCTTGCACGTTGGGAATGAACTCACGCCTTATTCAGGGCGTGCAGTGATAGTTGGACCCACTCAGTTTTAATTTATTGCTGTTGTTGAGATTTAATTTAATACGTGATTAATGTATATAATTACTTCCATAATGAGATTTCTTTTCTTACTTTCACATTTGGTAATTGGGATGCTATTAGTCACCACAATTAGTCTAAATTAGAATTAAGAATTATGGTCGGTTACCGTTAGGTGGGTACCCCTGTTTTTAAAGATGTTCTCTTCAAGATTTCAATTTCCGACATTGCATAAAGTTGGTCATGAGGCTCAATCTAGTATATATATACATGAGGTTAAAAATATAAGTTTCTTTATATATCACAAATATATATGCTATATATATATAAGTTTCTTTAATTTTATTCGAAGACGCGTAAGGTGCTTTTAATTAAACATAAAGAATCATCCCTCCCTATTGTCATACATAGCATAAGCCTTTCCTAATTCCTTTCAAACCCTATCGTGTAGAGATATATGCATCCGCATTTAACGATGTATGTTTATTGGCCACTCTATTTCGTATGATGAATCCAATAAAAATAAGGGAGAATTCAGCGAGGGACCACATATGAGAATTAATTTCAAAATGCCCCCAAAATTTTCTGAAAACTCATTTAAGGACCAAAGACCAATTTGTAATTAATTTCTAATAGTGAAAAAACCAACTTGCCCTTGTCTTAATAAAATATTTTTTTTCTGACCGTCTCCGTTGGGGACCTCTGGCATGGGCCCTACTAGAAGTGGCGAGAAAAAGAACATTTTTTTGGCCATCTAGGGGGTGCTCCATGATAATTTTAATGAATTGGTTGAAAGGGAATGGAACACTAATATCACAAGTTTTGCAGCTGATTGTAGTGAATGGAATCGAAGTATATTTGGTCATATTGAGGGTAGGAAATCTCAATCATTACGATGGTTAAATGGTATGAGTAAAGCCGTTTCAAAAGGGGGAAATCTAGAATATATATTTGGAGGAACTTCAACATAAGCTATGGAAAGAGCTTGATGATACTCTTATGCAGGAGGCTTTATTAATGGCACAGAAGGCTAGAATTAACTGGGCAATCGATGGTGATCGCAATACACGTCTTTTTCATGCTCAAGTGAATAGTAGGAGGAAGTCGAATAGGATTGATGCTATACGTATTGATGAAGAGAATTCGTGTTTTGAAGAGGAAAGAGTTAAATCTCATGCCACAATGTACTTTGCTAATTTATTTAAGGAAGAAGTATTGTTGCGTGATGACCTTAACTGTTTAATCTCTTATCCTAGGCTATCGGAGGTGCATCTATGGCCTTGCCAATAGGCGGTGGAAGATGGGGAAACTCGAGATGCTATGTTTAGTATGGGGGGCATTGAAAGCTCTAGGTCCTGAGACTTTTAAGGATATACATCCCATTAGTGTATGTAATGTGATTTATAAAGGAAATTAATACTCTATTTTACCAACATGAATGGCCAACTATGGGTCCATCAGTAATGGAATTTGTTAAGCAAGAGTTCTGGAATCCTCATATTATAAAGGAAATTAATGGGACTCTTATTGTACTAATTCCTAAAAAAAGATCATCATGAGACTTTTAAGGATCTACGTCCCATGTAATGTGATTTATAAGCTGATTACTAAGGTTGTGGCTAATAGAATGAAAAGTTTTATGACTTGTGTGATTTCTCCAAATCAGTGCATCTTTGTTCCAAGAAGACATAGCTCTTATAATATTATTGTTGCACGGGAGGTTATCCATTCCATGATAACAATGAATGGCAAGAAGGGGTTTATGGCAATAAAGATTGACTTGAAAAATGCGTATGATCATGTTAATTGGAAATATCTTCTTCACTGTTTGGAAGAGTTAGGCATTCCTAATAATCTTATTCAGGTTATTGAGCAAGCTTAGGAACAACGAATCTCCAATTATTGTGGATGGGAATAAGGCTGAATGTTTCCAAGCCTCGAGAGGTGTTAGACAACATGATCCCTCTCTCCTTATTTATTTGTGATTTGCAAAGAAAAATTAGCTCACATGATACAGGAAAGGACGTAATCTAACGTGTGGAAGCCTGTTCGACTAACAAAAAAGGGTCCTCCAATATCTCATATATTCTTTATTGATGACATTATCCTTTTTATGGAGGCTTCTCTTGCTTAAGCAAGTATGTCGGCATTGTCTTAAATTATTTTGTGACTGCTCTGGGTTAAAGGTGAATGCTAATAAAACTCGTGTTTTTTCTCGAATAACGTTAATCATAATATAAGTACGGAAATAAGCAATTCCCTTGGTTTTGCTTTAACAGCATATCTTGGTAAGTATTTGGTAGTATCTCTTCATCACAAGAGGGTTGTCAAAGATTCGTTTACTGATGTTATTGATAAAGTGAAGAAAAGATTAGCAAGTTAGAAATCCAGCACTTTTTCTCTTGTTGGAAGAACAACGCTCATCTCTTTTGTAGCCTCAGCAATTCCAACGTATATAATGCAAACCTCTCACCTCCCGACTAATGTTTTTGAGGTTTTAGATAAACAAAATAGCTCATTTTTATGGGGAAGAACAAGTGATAAAAGAAGTATTCCTCTTGTGGCTTGGGATGAGGTGTGCAAAGAGAAGAAGAAAGGTGGCTTGGGCCTCCGTCATGCAAAGTATAAAAACCAATCTCTTTTTATGAAACTGGGTTGGAAAATGGTGACACACCGTAATGACCTGTGGGTTAAGGTTATTAGGGACAAGTATAAATGTGGGGAGGATTTAATTCCTAAAATAGATGCCAAACGTCCTGGTTCTAATGTGTGGACAGGGATAAAGAAAACTTAGGATAAAGTTAATGATGGAATTACTATTAATGCTAATGCTTTGTCTGTAAGGTGGAAATGTGAACAACATGATAAATTTACAGTTAAATCAGCTTATGCAACTATCTCGGGGAGAATGTTGGGTGAAGAGAAGAGGTGGGACAAGTTATGGAACATTAAAGCACCACAAAGATGCAAGTCTCTCTTATGGTTAGTATCTCATAAATGTCTTCTCACCAATGCCAATAGGTGTAGGCGAGGTTTTACTACTTATGCTGGCTGTTCTCTATGTGGTCTTGTTATGGAGGATATAGTACATGTGCTCCGAAATTGTGCTCATTCTACATCTCTTTGGCATAAGGTGGTAGATCTGTCATTGTAACATCCTAAATTTTATTTCAGGATTTAAGTAAAATTAAGGGACAACTATTTGTGACAAGAGAATTTGTTTAAATTAAAATTTATAAAAGTAAGGAAGATATGAAATAATAATAATACTGTTGAAAACAAAAAAGGGGAAAAAAAGAAAAAGAAAGGAAAAGAAAATTAAAAAAAAATAAAGGAAAAGATTTTATATGGATATATATATAACTAGATATGTGAAAAAAAGGAATTATTAAAAGATAAGAATATATATACATATAAAGGGACTGTGGCCCGTTTGGTTTAAAACTTGCATTCAAAAAAAAATCGAGGGCACGTGGGTATACATATATACTTGAGGGAATTTTAATAAATGACTGCAGTTGAGAATTAATATCAGCGCAGCCCATAAACAAGTGAATGAGTCATATGAACAAGAAAAATCCATATTCATATGGTCCATTCACTTGTTTATGGGCTGCGTTGATATTAATTTTTAACTGCGGTCCTTTATTGAAATTCTTCCTATATACTTATCCCTCACCTATTGAATTTAGAATAGATAATAGCCACCAATAGTAACGATGTCAGACTCAGTGCTGCAATTCTGAATATTTAGGTTAAGGTTCCACTTTGAGGATCAACAAGGTACTAAAAATCTCTTCTTTTCTTAAAACTCCCTTCATAAAAACAGTTCTAAATAATTTTCGATCTCTTTCATTTGATAGTAATTTTATGCATATTGGAGGATATTTTGAGATTAGGGTTTTATACAACTTTTTGAGTTTTGTAAATAGATGTCCATATGAATGTAGAAGAAAGTTAGTGATTAGTTTTAATCAGTTTAGTTTTGTCATTTAGTTCTTGTAAGATTTTATATTATTTTTGTTTTAAATCAAATTGTAAATAATTTCATAAATGATGCTTCTACCAATCAATTTTGGGTAAAACAATTTATTTAGCTTGATGTAAGTATTGCTGAAATTCTAAATGGTTTAGATTGTTTAATTAAGTGAATATTTATAATTTATTGATTTTGTATGTGAAAAATATTAAATATTAAATTAGGAGTTTTGTACAATTGAATGAAATTGATCATATTTCATGTCCCAAATGAGTTGTTTAGGTTAGGTAAAATAGATGAATAAATGTTAAAATGTTCAATTGGTGTTTTTAGTATGAAAATATAATTTTTAGTTAATTAGTTATTAAATTAATTTAATTAAGTTGATTGTTTTAAAAACTCAAAGAGTTATTAATGTGTAGTAATTAATTGTGATATATTGATTAGTGACATGTGGTTGAGCTTAGAGCTTGGATTCTTGTCGTAATTTTGTTTTGGCGAGAGGTAACAACTTTCCTCTTGTTGTGCATGCTTATGACATGCTTGTGAGTGATTTTAAATATATATATATATATAACATAAATTTGCAATTGGTTTGTGATATATACTATG
>JBAGKO010176492.1:0-17084 GCA_037177275.1 Acacia concinna | reverse complement strand
GTTAGGCCAAAAATCAAGGAAAATGGAAAAATGACAAAATGAATAGTGCTTTTTGACCATATGAATAGTACTTTTTTGAGAGCATCCACGCACTTATTTCCATGAAATTATGGCTTGGAATTATTTTTCCCTTAAAGAGGAATGTGGGAGCTTTCTAACAAACTTGTAACCACTTCATTCCGCTTTGTATAGAATTAGTTATGATTTTTCAAAGTTGGTAGAAAATAAGGACTGTGTGAATAGTAACCTAGGGATTGAAAATTTTTATTCCTTATTTTCTCAACTTAAAATCATAACTAATGGTTCCAAGGGTCATAATGGAGTATGGTAATGCATTAGAAAGTGGGGTGTGACAAGTTGGGCTATAAGGATCACATGTTGTTATGTAATATCAACAATTGGCTAATTTAATTTAATGTTTATAAAAATGACTTTTATCTTAACTAACTTTTACAAATTGAAGTTGAGATAAAAGTCAATTAGTACAATATAATTTACTTCTTAATATACTTTTATAAAATAATCTCCTTAATTAAGAATATTTGAATTCAAAAAGCCAAAAACCAAAAGCAAAAAGTGGTTTTTCCTGTAACCTAGTTTTTAAATTTGTTACCATCAATATCCCAAACATTATTTTTATCCAATTAGATTTTTTTTAATCTCAATTGACTTTGGAGCCTTCCTAACATTATCCGCACCAAATTTTTAGATAAATTATTAACTAAAAGATTAAGCTCGCTAATTCAATCAAGTAAAAAAGAATTGCACTTTAGTTATTGTCTTGGAAGGAAGAGTTAATTCCAACAATAATATCCACTTGGATACAAGGCATGGTATAAAAATAGGAAGGCAGAAATATTATAAATCACAGTGCTATTGAAAGTGATGTCAAGTGTGGCACACGCTTTTTAAACACCGTAATGGATACGTGTACACTTCTAAATATCTTTGGTAAATATCACAAAACTTGGGGGAGAAAATATCTTAGAATACTGACTTTTCACTATTCCTATATGTGTGTTGGGATGATAGGTAGATAACAAAGATTTGATAATTCAACAAAGGGAAGTTATGAGAGTAAAGGTAACAACAGTTCCACCATAACTAGATAATGGGGGAAAGAGCATTAGTGTTACTGGTTCTTGTTTTCACCTTTTTCCTGGTTGCAGAAGCAGAAACAACTAATGAGGATTGTAAGTTTGGTTTTCATGTCATGTATTATATCACTTCCTTGATTTCTGAATAACTTTTATGCTACTACACATGTTTCTGCATATAGAATCTATCATCCCAACAATGAAAACTTGGGCATCTTCTAAACCAGATGATATGCAAAACCTTTGTAGCTTCAAGATTTAGCAGGCTACCTTGGTCTCAAACTTTTGTATTTTAATTTAGTGTACTAAAAAGAATGGAACTTGAAGCCCTTAATGAGTTGACCTTCTGTTCTGCATATTTTCTGTGTAATTCAAAGTTGGATACTCACATATATACATATATATATATAAATATTCTAAACTCATGACTTGTCATGTTCTTAAAAGAATGAAACCTTTGTTTTTACCACATTCTCTTCTGCATATTTTAAGTGGAATAAAAAATCTGGATATTCTTAACTTTGTGTTTGGAATTTCTCATGCAGTTATAGCTCTGAAGTCTCTTATGGATGTATTGAAGAACACTCCTATTAGTTGGTCAGGTTCAGATCCTTGTGGTGATAGTTGGGGTGGAATCAAGTGCACTGGCTCTCGTGTTACTTCGATGTAGTTTTTCTTTGTGTATTTTAATGTGAAGTTTCCTTGTTTTTACTATGTCTTGTGTTGTGAGACTAACTTGCTTCTTAATATTTCAGAAAATTAGCAAGCACAGGTTTGACAGGCCAGCTATCAGGAGATATTGGTTTACTATCTGAATTAGAAACATTGTAGGTGATGATTTTCTTTAGTATTTTCTTATTGTATTTGGTGTGCATCTATCTCTTGGATTAGATATGTCATAACACTTCATATATTATTTTAATGTTTATATGATTTTTGTTAGAAACTGTTTTCTGTAACCTGTTGTCACAAATTCTTCCTGATTTATGTCCTTTGATAGGGATCTCTCTTACAACAAGTACTTAACTGGTTCACTTCCACCAGAAATTGGAAACTTGCTAAAACTGTCCAACTTGTAAGAGTGTATTGATTGTTATTAAGAGTACAACCTTAATCTCAAATTAGTTCATATAAAATGATTCTCAACACGTAAAACTTCCTTCTTATTTTCAGGTTTCTTGTTGATTGTGGTTTCACTGGTCCTATTCCAGATACTATAGGATCCCTACAGCAGCTTGTCTTCTTGTAAGAATTATGAAAAAAACGAAAAAAGCTTTACATTTTAGCATCTGTTCATATTCCATTGTTGCAGTCTATATATTTGGTTGGTGTACTAATTTCTTGTGTGACACTCTAAATAAGCTTTTATTTTTTCAGATCTTTGAATAAAAACAGATTTTCTGGGAAAATTCCGCCTTCGATTGGTAATCTGTCAAAACTTACTTGGCTCGATTTGACTGAAAATGATCTTGGAGGACCCATCCCAGTATCAACTGGCAATATGCCTGGTCTTGATAAGCTACTCAATGCAAAACACTTGTAATTTAACTCTCTCTTCTGCAATATTTACCATTTTTCCTTTAACATTAAATAGCTTTCATGAGTTGATCCCTATTTCCATTTCCTACAGTCATCTTGGAAAGAACAAGCTTTCAGGAGAAATCCCCTGTCAGCTTTTTAGCTCTGAAATGACTCTATTACATGTGTAAGTATTTGACATAAAGAGAAGTATGCAAGATTTTATACTCACCGAAACTAAGCAAGGCACAGAATATTACCCAAATATATACCTTTATTTTGTATACATAAATAGTTCTCTGTGTAAAGTAGGAACAAGAAAAGAAACCTATAGAGGGGAAATTAATTATTTTGTCCACATAATTTATATTCGGTTGAAATTCAATTCCTAAACTTTAATGTTATGCAACTTAGTCCCTATAATTTTACTTGATTATAACTCAGTTTATGAACTTTAGTTTGATGCAACTCAATCATTGTAGTTTTAATTATTTAAAACTTTAGTCCCTATATTTTAGATGATAAAATTATGTATTTTATAGAAATTAGGGACTAAAGTTTTACATTGTTCAAACTACTAAGTTGCACTAAGTCAAAATTTAAGCACTTAGTTACAATTAAGTTAAAATTATAGGTACTAAAAGATTAATTTTTTCAAAAAAAAGAAAAGGAGGGATATAATAGATAATGGATATTTTTATGATGCTAGTTCAGCATAGAATATGGGGATTGAAGGTATAGAGGAAAGAGTCAATGATATATAAGTAAACAACACAATCAACCAGAAATTGATAGAATCATAAATTTATACAATTAAGGGACATCTTCACTGTCTTAGACTCTTGTACTCTACTATATTAGACTATCCAAATCTGCCTTTTTACCTGAACATCTTTTGGTGCAGGATTTTGGATAATAATCAACTTACAGGCAACATTCCTTCAACACTTGGACTTGTTCAGAGTCTGGAGGCGGTGTAAGTGACTATGTTACATATTTCAAACATGTTAGAATTCAACTTAGATTCTTTCTGGCTCAAGAATCTTTCTATGGCTACAGGCGCTTTGACAATAATTCCTTTAGTGGACACTTGCCTCCAAACATCAGCTCTCTTAAGAATCTTCAGGAGATGTAAGCAGATATCAATTAATTAGACAAAAAAGATTTATTCTACTATTAGATTACCATTAGTAATTATTATGATTTTTGGCTTGCAGGTACTTGTCCAACAATCAACTGTCTGGTCCTATGCCCAGCCTGAGGGGAATGAATTTACTCACATACCTGTAAATTATTTATCAATGCATAAATTTTATGAAAATTATATTATTATTTTGTGAAGAACAGGATGTTGCTCCTGTGATAGTGGCTGACTTTGTTTATTTTGAAGTGATATGAGCAACAATAGCTTTGATCCTTGGGAATTTCCACCATGGCTTCCTACTCTATGGAATTTGACAACATTGTATGTCTTTTGTTTTTTTGCACTTCAACGTTTCATGTCTTCGACAACATTGAAATTTGACAACTTTTCCCATGGCAGAAAGATGGAGAACACTCAACTTTCTGGGGAGATTCCTGCTACTTTCTTCAGTCTTGAGCATTTACAGAATGTGTGAGTAATAGACTAATTAATTTAATACCTTGGCATTTGAAATCTCAACAGCCACAAATTAATTGCATATAATGTAGTCAGAGAGAGATAGATAGAAGAAGATGAGTGTGAATTCTATTCTTAGTCTCACTCCTTTTGTTACTTACTCTCAGAATGTTTAACTATATAATTGTAGAAGATACAACTTAATACAGTTTTAGTAAGCGTAAGGATCTAATTTAATTAATGATCCCATCCATACAGGAAAAAATGTGGCAATTTATCATATTAATACTCCCTCCGTTCTAAATTAAGAGAGACAACTGCTACATTTACTTCGTACCAAATTATAAGAAATATTTGAAGAATATCGTGTATTTTAATTTTTTTTTTTCAATGCTGACCATAAAAATTATTATTTCTAAGGAGAGAAGAGAGGGGTGGGAGGAAGATAGAGCGATAGACTTTAATAAGGGCATTTTCTCTATTATTTCATATTTCCTTATTAATAAAGGTATTTTAAAGTAATAATTCTAACATGTTTATTGTTCTTAACCGCTACTTTGAATTAGGAGATTCGCCTAAACGTCTCCTATAAATTGGGAAGAGTATCTGATAACATGTTATGACATGTGACTACAGGGTGCTAAATCTTAATAATCTCAATGGCTCGTTGAACATCGGCGACAACTACAGCAATCAACTGAAACGAATTGAGTTGCAGGGTAACAAAATTGACAAAGTTGAGCAAAAAGAACTTGCCTCCAACATCAAGATAATGTAAGACATAAAATCTTAATGATTTTGGGTTCTAATGGGTACCTAAGTGGGATGGAGAATCCTACCTCGAATGCTAGCAATTGAGGTAGGAAACCCAATCCACTCAATGTGGGACTTTGTATGCCATACTACCAAGTCACTATCAGGTTCCTTTATCATCTAGCAGTGTACCGAAAAGGAAATTTGTTCTCTTTGAAGGAATCTTAATTTAAGTCCATAGCATTTTTTACAATGTCCTCTTTATTTTTTTCCTATTCAGACTGGTGGACAATCCTGTTTGCCATGAAGAGGAAGAAACAAGAAGTTACTGTTCTGACGTGCCACCCAATATAACATACACAGCACCAACAATTTCTTGCCCTCCTATTACCTGCAGATCAGATCAGAGTCTCAGTCCAAATTGCAAATGTGCATATCCATTCATGGGAATTTTAAGTTTCAGAACACCTTCCTTCCTAGACTGGCAAAACCAAATTCATTTTGAGAAAGAACTATTGGGTGATTTTAAAGCTAATTATCTTCCTGTAGATTCAGTTTCTCTGAAAAATATGATCCTGAATCAATTTCAAGATCTTGAATTGAGCATACAAGTGTTCCCTTCAAGGGAAGACCATTTTAACGAAACTGAGATTTCTGGCATAACTTCTCTTCTAAGCAACCTGACCAAGTATCCATTCTATTTCTATCCATACACTGATGGATACCATGGTAATTAGTTTGGTTGGCCTGATTTTTAAAACTTTGTATGAGACATTCATTATCATTAGTTATTGCTTCATGTTAATTTTTTCCCTCTTCCTTTCTTGTCATCTGAAAGAACCTATGGATTCAAGTAAATCGGCCAATGCTGCTTTGATATCTGGAGCCATTGCTGGTTGTTCTGTTGTGCTGGTGTTGCTACTTTTTGCTGGTATTTATGCTTTCTACCAAAAGAAGAGGGCAGAAAAAGCAATTGCTCATAGCAATCCTTTTGGTAAGACAAAGAGTAATTTGTAAGAGGTGAATCACACAAAATTTCTCCTAGTTTAGTTCAAAATAACATTTAGTTCCTCTCAATTTTGTGGAAATTCGATAGGCCACCTATCTAATTTAAAAACTCATATATGTTTTCTAGATTGAAGTAAATTACAAAGACCCCATGAATTTTATTGAAATAGTATGCTTGCCCATGTTTTTCTATTCCTTTTGGAGGAAGTCTCTATATATTGTTAAAAAAGAAAGAAAACATGTGTTTATTTAATTTAGTCAATCTTGAGTTAGGACTGTATAATTTATTTTTCTGTTTCAAGGGAGATGTCTATGTGATTGGGAAGTAAAGAAACGTTTAAGTTACTTATTTTATTTATAAATTTCTTTTACATATAGCTCCATAATTTTTTATTCTATATAATACGCAGGACAAAGGGTTTCCAAGGACAGCACAATCTTGATCCCTCAATTGAAAGGATTAAGGCAACTCTCTTTTGCAGAGGTTAAGAAATGCACCAGAAATTTCTCTCAAGACAATGATATCGGATCTGGGGGTTATGGAAAGGTCATTTCTCATCTTCATCTTCAATTCCATGTGGTCTAACGTATAGCTGGTGAAAAGAATCAAAATGCAAATAACATTACTTCACAGAGGAAGTTATACAATTTATCCCTTTAAGTTTGAACAATGACTATCACCATATTACTGCTATGGTAGTCCACAGAGAAATTTTTGTTGTTGTCAAATTAATTTGTATAATTACACATCTGGCAAGTATTTGTTGACAGGTTTATAAAGGGACACTTCCCAATGGGCAACTAGTGGCCATAAAAAGAGCTAAAAGAGATTCAAAGCAGGGAGGGCTTGAGTTTAAAGCTGAGATTGAACTTCTGTCGAGAGTTCACCATAAAAATGTTGTAAGCCTTGTGGGGTTTTGCTTTGAGCGAGAAGAACAAATGCTGGTTTATGAGTATGTCCCTAAAGGCACTTTATATGATACTATCTCAGGTATTCTATCTACTCTTCACTAACTACTTAACATATTTGTTCAAGTGTCTTCGGAAAAGTTATATGGATCATTTTTGGCTTCTAAATTCAGCTTTTGGGCACAATGCAGTTTCTTAAAAACTACCAATAAGCGCTTTTGTACAATTAATTAAGAAATAGTAACCATAATGGGGCAGAGAGTAGACACATTTTTCATATTAGTTTATCTGTTTATGCTCCCTTTGGTCTTAAATATAGGAACTAAGTAATTAATTTACATATATATTGATGTAATTGGTTAAATTAATTACTTGTAACAAATGTGTGTTGGTTTTCATAAAATACCCTATTTAATCATATGCATTGGAACTCCCCTATATATATATATATGTATGTATGTATGTAATCAATAGCTGTACTTTATAGAGAAAAATTATAAATTTGGGAGAAAAAGGTTATTGGGATTTAATATTTAATACTAAAATAAGCCTCATATTTATCTCCTATATTTAGAACTGGAAAAAGTATGATATATCATAAATCATACAAATTAAATAAGCCCCCTATTTAATTTTATAGAGAAAAATTATAAATTTGGGAGAAAAAGGTTATTGGGATTTAATATTTAATATTAAAATAAGCCCCATATTTAACTCCTATATTTAGAACTAGAAAGAGTATGATATATCATAAATCATACAAATTAAACACTAACAAGTTGGCCAAAATTTTCATCCCTGTTACTTGACCATTAAAAACTATGAATTCCTTTTTTAAATATCTTTATATAACTAACACATGGTATGAAAACAAAAAATGTTTACAAAGTGGGACATGATAGACTTAGCACATTTTTCTTCTACAAATAACACAAAAGTCATATGTGACTGTAATCAGGGAAATTAGGGCTTAGATTGGACTGGCCTAGAAGGCTAAAGGTAATACTTGGTGCTGCTAAAGGTTTAGCTTATCTTCATGATCATGCGTATCCTTGTATCATACATAGGGACATCAAGTCAAGTAACATCTTGCTGGATGATCACTTGAATGCCAAAGTAGCCGACTTTGGGCTTTCCAAGACTATGGTTGATTGTGACAACGATCATATCACCACTCAAGTTAGAGGAACTTTGGTAGGTTTGGTACCTTCTAAACCCTTTTACACTACAGAGGACAACATAAATAGTCATAACTTATGAGAAAATTTCATCTTATCGTACAAACTGATTGGGGATTGGATGCTTCATTCTACCATTAAATCATAACTAACAACCCAATAATGCAGGTCTGTTTTTTGGTAATGGAATCTGATAGAGACTTTGTAGTATAGGGTAGTAAATACCACATTGAGTAGTATGAGATGCTCAATTGGATATATAAGTGTGTTGGTTCTCCCATGTCAATAATTAGCTTTTAGGGTAGAGTTTGTCATCCCAATTAGGTGATATAAAAAAATTTTCAAACTAATTTGATGAGAATGGATTTATTTATTTTTTATATAGGGCTATCTAGATCCAGAGTACTACACGACTCAGCGTTTGACTGAAAAGAGCGATGTCTATAGCTTTGGAGTACTAATGTTGGAGATGATAACTGCAAGAAAACCTATAGAGAAAGGGAAATACATTGTGAAAGTGCTTAGGAATTCAATCGATCGAGCAAAGGAGTTATATGGTCTTGAAGAAATTCTTGACCCAGTGATTGGTTCAGAATCTTCAACACTAAAGGGTTTAGAGAACTTTGTGGACCTTTCAATGAAGTGTCTTCAAGAGACAGGTGCTGATAGGCCTTCAATGAATGATGTCGTAAAAGAAATTGAAAGCATTTTGCTCAGAGCTGGTTTGAACTACACTTCTAGTTCAATTGCATCTATTCCATCTACTTTTGATGTGATAACAAGAGGGAGTTCTCAGAATCTTTCCAGTAATGACTCCTTTGATTCAGGTGTAGTACCCCTACAACCACAAATTGAGCCCAAGTAAGTCATGTGTACAATGTAGAATTATAAAGCAAGGAACTTGTTCTATAAACCTTTTTTTTTTGTAGGCCATAGGTTAAACATTGGGATGTCTTGATTGATCTATCTTACCTTATAACTTTGGGATTGTATAGCTAATACTTGTGAGTGAAGAATGACTATAAATGTTTGTTTTTAAATTATATAACTATGTGAAAAGAATTTGCACTTATGAATGAATGGAATGAGATTCTAATATAAAATATGGAAAGACTTATCATCAAAGAAATTGATGTTTTAATTTATTTTGGCTAGTTTGCCAATGGATAAAGGAAGTGGGATTATTTTATTATGCAATTGGAAAAGCAAATGGGTTTACTTTATTTTTACAAGTTATTTATTCTTTGTCTTTATTTGCAAATTGTTAAGCTTTCTTCATCAGAAAATAAAGAACCTTTTATAAATAGCCTTATAGTTTTCATTTATAAATATTTAGCAACTTTGTGACCCTTCTTCACCCCTCACCATCTGTTTCTATCTTCTCCCCTTCAAGCCTCGTTCTCTCTCTCTCTCTCTCTCTCTATAATAGGGTTAAAGTGAATTTTAATCCTAATGTTCTTTTTGACCCAATTTTAGTCTCAACGTTATTTATTTGGAGTAATTTATATTCTCACTAATAGATCTGTTAAGTTGACTGCCAAGTAAGGTTTGTTGACCAATGATGAAACTATGTGACTAATGAGCTGGATAAAAGAATATGATGAAGATATGAATTATGTGAAATAAATAATGTTAATTGGTCAACAAACGTCACTTAACAGTTATATATTACACTTAACAATTAACTTAATAGATATGCTAATTGACATCCTCATATTATTTTATTCAACTCATCAACCACATGGTCTTATTATTAGTCAATAAACCTTACTTAATAGCAAACTTATTAGATTTATTAGTGAAGATATGAATTGCCCTAAATAAATAACGTTAGAATTGAAATCGTGCAAAAAAAACATTAGGACTAAAATTGTTGCTGTCTAAAAATGTTGGGGGTAAATTATATTTTAACCCTTTATAATATTCTCTGTCCGGAAAACCAACGTGGTTGAAAGTAGCAACTCACTTATTCAGGTTGAGATATATTCTTAACCTCAGACTCTGATGATAGGCTTTAGACAAATAATGGGACAGGGTCAACTTCAACCCTTATCCAGACATCCCATGTTGTTATTCTATGTGCAAATTGCAAGGCCCAGGCTATATATACTTCCATTCCATCTTCGTTTGTCTTTCATATATTTGGTCAATTCTTTTAATAAATCCTTTTAAGCTAATATTTTCTTCTTCTTTTTTATCGTTTTGTTATCAGAACATAGATTTTAACAACTACTAATAATGAAGTTTAGATTTGGAAATATTCTCTAAAAGAATCAATTAATTATAATTCACATGGTGTCTTCAACTCTGATATTTTCATTTTTTTAATCTAAAATTATTCTTTCTCTTCCCTTTTGGAAAATGCCTCCTTCACTCCCAAAAATTAATGGATAATTAAGTTTCAAGCAAACAAAAATTTTAAGTTGAAAGTAAAACATCCAAAAACAATTAACCATCAAGAAAAAAGAAGCATTTTTTACCTGTGGGAAAAAAAAGCTTTTATATAATCAGAGAAGTGCTTTTTTCTTTCCTTTTTTTTAAAAAAACACCGAATACAGCTCTGTTTTTTTTTTTTTTGCCGCGCACCTAATACAACTCAAATACATAGAATATCAATACCAAATTCATATCTATCAAGTTATAAATTACATCATAACTATAAATTACCTCACATGTAACTCCTCAAGATTTCACCTCAAGTTTTCATACATGTGATCAAGGAGTTATATGGTCTTGAAGAAATTCTTGACCTAGTGATTGGTTCAGAATCAGCAACATTGAAGGCTTTAGAGAACTTTGTGAACCTCTTAATGAAATGTTTTCAAGAGATAGGTGCTGACAGGCCTTAAATGAATGGTATTGTAAAAGAAATTGAAAGCATTTATGTCATTTATAGAATCTTTCCACTAATGACTCCTTTAATTCAGGTGTAGTATCCCTACAACCAAAAATTGAGCCCAAATAAGTCATGTGTACAATATAGAATTATAAAGCAAGGAACTTGTTCTATAAACCCTTTTTTTTTTTTGCATGTAGGCCATAGGTTAAACATTTGGATGTCTTGATTGATCTAGCTTACCTTATAACCTTGGGATTGTATAGCAA
This sequence comes from Acacia concinna, assembly GCA_037177275.1. Classification (NCBI taxonomy): domain Eukaryota; kingdom Viridiplantae; phylum Streptophyta; class Magnoliopsida; order Fabales; family Fabaceae; genus Acacia; species Acacia concinna. Next base: position 5,916 of record JBAGKO010176492.1, on the reverse strand, counting down.
ATACTTGCTTGTGAAGAATGACTATAAATATTTGTTTTTCAATTATATAACTATCTGAAAAGAATTTGTACTCACGAATGAATGGAATGAGATTCTAAATACAAAATATGGAAAGACTTATCATCAAAGAAATTGATGTTTTAATTTATTTTGGCTAGTTTGCCAATGGATAAAGGAAGTGGGATTATTTTATTATGCAATTGGAAAAGCAAATGGGTTTACTTTATTTTTACAAGTTATTTATTCTTTGTCTTTATTTGCAAATTGTTAAGCTTTCTTCATCAGAAAATAAAGAACCTTTTATAAATAGCCTTATAGTTTTCATTTATAAATATTTAGCGACCTTGTGATCTCTCTGTTTTTTTTAATGGTTTATATGTGGTTGAAAGTAACAACTCACCTGTACAGGTTGAGATATATTATTAAGGGAAAATTCTAAAAAAAGACAAGTGAAATAGGGAAAAGACAATTCAGTACAGCGAAATCTAAAAATGTCGAATCAATCTGTTTTGTACTTTTTTTGGGTAATTACGAAAGCCGCTGAATTTTTCACAACACCAGTTTCATAATTCACAACACGGGTATCCAAATTAACAGCACCAGGCACTATGTATTTACACTGTGAGTTGTAAATACGTAGTATCTGGTGTTGTGAATTGCAAAACTCATGTTGTAAATTACGAAACTGGTGTTGTGAAAAATTCAGTGGCATTTTCGTAATTATCCAAAAAATACAAAACAAACTAATTTGTAATTTTCAGATTTTGATGTACTGAATTGTCTTTTCCCTATTTTTAATGTCTTTTTTTAAAATGTTCCCTATTATTGGGTAGGCTTTAGACAAATAATAAGCTAGGCCCAACTTCTACCCATATCCAGACATCCCATGGTGTTACTCTCTGTGCAAATTGCAAAGCCCAGGCAATTCTGTTTTGGGCCGAAAGCCCACGCTATATATACTTCTATCTTTGTCTTTCATATATTTTGTCAATTCTTTTAATAAATGCGTTTAACTTAATCTTTTCTTCTTCTTTGTTATCCTTTTGTTATCATAACATAGATTTTAAAAACTACTATTACTGAAGTTTAGATTTGGAAATATTCTCTAAAAATATTAATTATAATTCACATGGTGCCTTCATCTTAGATCAGCTAATTTTTTTAAATCTAAAATTATTCCTTCTCTTCCTTTTGGAAAAGTGGCTCCTTCGCTCCTAAAATTTAAAGGGAAAATGATAATAAGGTCTTAAAGACAAAACATATTCACAAAAAAGTCCTACCAATTTTATCCCTGACCAAGAAGTCCCAAAGGACTTTTAGGATAATATTTTAGAAAGAGAAATTACCTCCTTACCCATGGTTATTAAAACATATGACAAAAGAAAGAACAAAAATTTTCACACCTGGCTCACATCTTCTCTTTGCACTTAGTCATGGAAGGAAAGAGGAAAATTGAACAAGAAAAGTAATGGGTGTCCAAAGGCGTGAAAGTTTTAAAGTTTGCAACTTTCACATTCATTGTTAGGGTTTAGGAGCTAATTTCATTTTTTCTTTTTTCATTTGGGTGTGGGGGATTAAGGATGAAGAGTTTGACAAATGTTGCATCTTTGGATCATTTGTGGACTATGCACTTTAACCCAAGTAGCAAAAATGCAAATTTGTTATGAAAGTCATAATCTTGAGAAATGAACTTGGGGTTTTATTGTACTTGAGTAGTGTTGTGACAAAAGATGCTCTGTTTTTTGTTATAATACAGAGGAAATGATTTATTTTTAAGTGGGAAGGAATAAATAAGATGAAAACATGTTAACTTTAAGTTGTTGATACGAGTGAAAAAACTTGTTGTTAAAACCAACAGTTAGTGTTGTTAATAAAGTTGTTGCAGTTGTCAATACCTATTTGTATAGGGTTGTGACAATTTGTGCTCTATTTTTTGTATGGTAACACATGAAAATGTTGTCTTGTTAAGCAAAAATGAATGAATGTGATGAATTTATATTTACCTAAGTAAGTTTAGAAATGAGAAAAAAATTTGTTGTTAAAACTAACATTTAAAGTTGTTAAAATTCTGTTACAGTTGTTAAAATATATTTGGATAGAGTAGTGACAATTTGTGATTTTTTTTTTTTTGCATGATAACAAAGGGAATGCTATCTTATTGAATGGAAATGAATGAATGTGATGAATGCGTGCTTACCTTTAATTGCTGATACGTTGTGAAAAATATGTTGTTAAAACTAGCAAGTGTAGCTGTTAATTCAACTGTTACAGTTGTTAATTATATTGGATGTTGCAAATTATCATTAATAATGACTAGTACATTAGGGAAGAATTTATTTTGTTTCTTCCATGTGGGAGGAAAGTTTTTTAATTGTGGAGAAGATGGAAGCTAATATGTTGGTGGTTTTGTGAGAAAAAGATGCATAAAGGAAGGAGTAAGCTATGAGGAGTTCCATAAATTTATATCATCTATAATTGGAAAAAGAAAAGTAATGAAAGTGTTGGGAAGTTGGTGTAATCACGACATATATATGTATATGAATATATGGCCACTAATATTTGTTAGTTTTATGTTATCAGCTTATATGATCAATCCATACTTTTTACGTTGTCAAAATTGGCAGATATACTTGTCAAAGCACACACTTGCAATTGTTATTGTATACATTAGCAAAAGAGGGATAAATTGTCGCTAATTATTTGTTGGTTGTGAAAACGTGTTGACCCAATTATCAAAATGGCCTAGTAAATTGTTAAATCGGCCTATAAATTGTTAAAACACCCAAGTGCACTTGTTACCACGACTCACAAGTTGTCAAAATGTTCATATGGAGTTGTGAAAACGCACAAACGAAGTTGTCAAAAGGACTAAGTACATTGTCAAATCAGCCTAATAAGTTGTTAAAACGCTCAGGTGCACTTGTTACCACATAGCCTACAAGTTGTCAAAACGCTCATACGAAATTGTGAAAATGCGTTGGCCCAGTTGTCAAAACGACCTAATAAGTTGTCCAATCAACCTAATAAGTTGTTAAAATGAACACTATTACTTGTGACCATATGGCTCACAAGTTATAAAAACGCTTATATGAAATTATCAAAACTTGCTCACCCAGTTGTCAAAACAGCCTAATAAGTTGTCAGATTGAAGTTAAGTCATACACTTCTTACAACCTAAATCTCTATTAATACATATTGAAAATAATTGCATAGATACATAATATGACTACTCTTAAATCTCCTATGTAAAAGGTTTGAATGCTTCATTATTCTTCTTTTTGTAATGTGAACAATATGTTACCAGACAACTTTGGATGCATTTCTCCTTCTTTATGATTCCTTTATTTGTTCCCAAGCATCCTAAAAATAATACAGATGGTGCTTGAGCAAAGGAGGAAAGGAAAAATAATACCAGAGCTTAAAAATCTTTTAGGACTTTACAAAATTAGAGAACAATTATATATTCATTGTGAATTTGAATGGCAATCACTATCAAGAACAATTTATAGTGAGAAATTTGCCCTCAAAAAGTAAAAGTTTCTTCTTGCTTTGAATTAGCTTAGGCAACCATAAGTTATTCGAATATTAAAAGCCTCAAAAAACAATATCTCTACCACTAATAGTTAATAAGAAATCTTCCCTTGAGCATACTAGATAAAAAGAAAAATATCTACAAACATAACATTTTGTTCAGAAACCATTACTAATAGAGATTTATATGATTAAATTTTTCATAATATATATTCTTTGTTCAAATCAGCAAGAACAGGGAAATTTAATCAAACATGTTTAGATAATAACATATTAAGAATCTCCTACTCTTTTCCTAGTTGCTTAACCAGAAGACTAATCTTTTCAGCTTTGTTATAAACTGACAACCATCCTTTTTTTGTCTAAATATTCATCAACACACATTTTATTTAAAGATTTTTACGATACAACAGAATTATAGACAGTAGTGACCTTATTGAAGAGAATAAAGAAAGCATCAAATAAGATGGTAAAGTTTTGCTACCAAGCTCAAATCAATTATAGTACCTTATCCCTAGCAACATAAGGACCCTAACAAATTGTCCATCATTTCAACAAATATTTAGAACACACATGAAATGAAAAGGAATTTTTTCTCAACAAATCTACATGTAATAGGCTTATTAACAACTACAAATATGGTTTTAACAATATGTTTTTTAAAACATATCAGCACTTTAAAATATACATACATTCATCACATTCATTCCTTACTGCTTAAAAACACAGCATTGCCTCTGTTACCATACCAAAAAACACAACACAAATTGTCAAAGCCCTATCCAAATATGTATTAATAACTGTAACAACCTTATTAACAACTACAACTATTAGTTTTAACAACAACTTTTTTACATCATATTAGTAATTTAAAGTAAACATGCATTCATCACATTCATTTATTATCACTAAATAACACATATGCCCTTTGTTTCCATATAAAAAAATAGAACACAAATTGTCAAAACTCTACCCAAATATGTATTGACAACTATAGCAGCCTTATCAACAACTACAACTGTTGGTTTTAACAACACATTTTTTTCCTCATATCAATTTGGCAGCAATATCCCTCTCTTATAACTTATACTTCTTAGTGTCAATGCACACTAAAAGAATAATAGCAAAATTGTTCATTCACATGATTTCAATGTAGAAATAAACTCAAGAATACTATACATGATTTTGGGTAATAGGAAGAATATCACCTGGATCACCCAGCTCCTTTAACGATGTGGAATTTGTTAGCGACTTTCACCCTTAACAGCCATTTCAACCTCATTGATATGGGTCCTTTATTGTGCCTTCGTTCTGCTCTTCGCCGGCCACTTTAACCTTATGCTCTTTGTCATCTTTGTCGTGAGAAGAGATGGAGTCATAGATGAAAATACCCTTTCTACTAAATAAGGCATTAAGCCTAATTAATATATATATATATATATATAAACAATCCGGTTGGAATCTTATAATGGTTAACCATAATAGAAAAGATTCTAACCATAACTTCCAAAACACTATCATGGTTAAAAGGATTAGAGCCACAAATAGAACTAATCATGATAGAAAAGAGAAAATAAATTCAAAAGGTCTATCATGGTTATAAAATGATTTGTTCATCACTTCCAAATATTATTTTTTTACCAATCCAACAGAATTAAAACATTAGGGTTTAGGGCACAAATCCCGCCCACAAACCCACTACAGTAAACCACATATAAGACTAAGGGCACAATCAAAATAAGTGTTAGAAATCCAGCCAACTAGTCCACATACATAACACTGAAAAGGTCTAAACAGAACAATTTCTGACGCATATTATATTATGGATCCACTAAAATATATCTGAGTGTGTAAAACGAGGCATCAAGCCCAACAACATTTAGATATTTGTCCAAATCAATATAACATTTCTAAAATATGAGAGCCATAAAATGGCAATATTATAATCGTTACAAACCAACAAAAAAATAGGCTTACAAAGGCTACCAATGCCCATGCCTCACTTTGCTTCCCTTCCCTACCATAACTAAGGGCTTGCCTGAAAAATATTAATAACGACGGGGTGAGACATAAAGTCCCAGTAACCAAAATCAATTTATAAAATATGCAAGAAAGGATTGCAAGTCATAGAAGTAGGTTTAACAATAATCATAACAATTTTCTCAATAATAAAACAATACCTGATACATTCCATAATTAAATCATCTCCACTCATCCATCCTGCTCCTCCTTATATCTTCTGGACGTGGTACAGCCTATCAGTGCTAGTATACCCGACCAAAGGTTAGCTAGTCACTTCAAGAAAACTGTCTTCTCCCATATCACCGCCACTATACCGTAACAGGGAGGTGTCCACCCAAAACACTCAACTCAAGTTTGGGCTAG
>JBAGKO010176454.1:0-17092 GCA_037177275.1 Acacia concinna | reverse complement strand
TATTATATTATATTATATTATATTATATTATATTATATTATATTATATTATATTATATTATATTATATTATATTATAGGCTAAATTATAAGAAATTCCCTAAACTTTGGGTTAATTGCGTATGAACCCTTATTAATGTTTTGAAGTTCAACCTCTTTAACGTTTTAATTTTTGGCATCAAGTGCCCTGCCGTTAGTTTTTCTGTTAAGTCATTGACAGAAACTAACACATCAGATTAATGAGGATGATGTGGCATCCTACATAACATCAAGGGTGATTAAAAAACAAACCCTAATTCTTCTGTATCTCCTTGCGACATGCTAACAGCTTTCAAAATTAAATAGCCTTGCTAGATGAGTCCTGAAAGTGGGGAAGCCATCGCAGAAATGGGATGTTCATTCCTACGGTGTGATTTTGATAGAGATGATCACAGGATGGTTTTCTATTATCCACATGGAAAACTCAGGAATGGACTTTGTTCAATGGATTCAATTCTGCTTTGATGATCAGAAGCCACGGTCTAAGATGTAATAGATTCGCATGTCCCGAAAGAGGACGTGGATAAGGAAGAGGAGATTTTCGCTGTTGTGTCCATAGCAACCCGGAGAAGAGACTAACAACGAGGCATATTCATAATTCTTTGGATAGTTTGTCAGCTTCTTCTTGGAAAATTCATTTGTGCAGCTTTTTATTTTTGGTCATGTTTTTTAGGGTTTCTAGCTTGTTAGTTTTTGTCAGAGTTTCACCATAACTCTAAAGAACCATCATTGAAAGTCATGTTAGTGTGCCGCAGGGAGAAAACAGAAGTAGGTTTTTTTTTTTAGAGTTAAATTGCATTTTAACCCTGGTATAAAATACATAATTATATATCATAAAATTATTAACTTATACAAATGCCATGTAAGATGTTTTATATGTAGATGCCACATCATCTCATTAAACTGATGTGGCAATTTTCTTCAGTGACTTCACATCAAAACTAACGGCAAGGTGTTTGATTTTAAAAATTAAAACGTCAAGGACATTGAATTTAAATTTCAAAACATTAAGGGGTCATATGCAACTGATCGACTTAATAACGTTGAGAAGAGTTTCTTATATTTTAGCCTATTTTGTATTATACATATGTATGTGTGACGTTAAAATAGAAAATCTTACCATCAGCCATGCCTTGAATTTAGCAGCTGAACCAGTCCATGGTAATTAACTGCAGCTCACACGTTATTGAATGGTCCACTCTCTGTGGTGCGCACTTAGAATTTTGACTATTTAATTTTCTCCAGCTCACAAGTTTATTTACTAAAATCAATTTAGTCAAATACTGTGAAATTTTTCTGAAAATCGATTTAATGTGCTTGCTTAGAAGTCTCTTAAACTTGAAAATTAATACATTTCAATAATGTATATTATAACTTTTTATCGCATTATAATACGTACATTTTAATATCAAATAGTTTTATATTTATTTTAAAAAATTAAATTTATTTGCATAATTTAAATATTTATGAATTTTGAAATATAAATGTATAAAAAGTTAAATCTCCTTGGTTTCTCTTTTTTTAGAATTAGTGATATAGTCTAACCAAAAAATAGAAAAGAAAAGAAGATATATATAGTCTAACAGGAATTGATTATATCATACTCTTCAATTGACTTTTATAAATTAAACTTGGGCCATGCCGGGTTAAAATAAATTTAAAAATATATCAAAGCAGACCAAGCTATGATTATGTCATGTGATGCTTGATCTATACGAATAGTTTTTAAAAAATGTTTATGAGCATTAATTTGTTTTATAGAATTTCTTTTCTTATTATATATCACCCAAAAAAACTGTTTATTAGTGATAGAATCGTTAATATTTAGTGATGATGGTCTATTTAAGGACAGAATCATACAATTCCATCTCTAACCACTGTTTCTTTTTAGGGTGTGTATATATATCAACTCTCAAGTAATAAGTTGATTTTGTTGCTGCTGCTGTTATTTATGATTTTAATCTTTTAATTTTATGCAACCTTTAAATTTATTTACTAACTTGATATTATATAGAAATAATTTTGAATTAAATGTATAATATACATAATTTTGAACGTTACCTTTTGATATAGATTTTAAATTATTATATTTTATACAAACAAATGGTGTTGCTTTTGTGAAGTTTGTACCTCTTTTCTTATATGAAGCCCTGGTTTGAAATTTTCAACTCAGAGAGGGTTTCAATTATTATCAAACATCGGCCTGATATGAAGCCTAACCCAGTTTTACTGATACCCATATTGTAGAAACCTAGGGGTTCTTTCAAATACTAATATATTGCAGTTTTTTAACTAGAAATATTAGAGTTCAAAAAAGACGGATTTTTTTTAATGTGTTGTCAGCATGATGAGGTATTTAAAATTTTGAAAATTTTCTCATTGGTCCTAGATAAAAAAAACTTCAATTATGTCCCAAAAAATTCATATCCACAAGTCAAGCTTTTATATCTATAAGTTAAATATAATAATATGATCACAAGTCGAACTTTAATTTCATATTTACAAGTTGAGTTGTGTCATTTACAAATTAATTTTTATGAAATCTCATTTAATTTAATATTCTTACTTGGCAGTTATGACAAAGTTCATTTACAATTTTTTATAAACAAATTAATTTAATTCCGTCGAAGGATTTTATGTTAACATAGTGATTAGTTTAACCGCCGCCCCCCGGGGGGGCGGGGGAAGGAATTCTAAGTCATTTTTAATTTGGTGGACGAAAAGAATTTCAAGACATGAAAAATAGAGAAAAAATTCCTTATTTTAATATGTTTAGTTGAGTTGGTAAAGATTTGATATGTACTTCCCTTGTACCAGAGTAAGCCTCATTTACATGAGCTAAAGAAAGATATTTGCTCTTGAGGAAGAAAAAAAATGTATCAGCAATCTCACCCGAGTTTTATAATTTTTTTTTATTATTTCTTTTCATGATTTAAATTTTTTAAAATATTAATTATTAAAATAAATAATTAAATGTTATTTTCATTAAAAATATCATAGCATTCTAATCACATTGAAATAATGCTCATAATTTTGAAAATTCAACTTGAGTTTGTAATCCAGGGTATCCATATCATTTAGCCAATTTGATTCCGCTTTATTTTCCTTTTATAATTGAAGCACACCAAACATCCAATGCCCAAGAAGAAAAAAATGGCTCCATCGTACCAAACAGTCGTTATTCTTAAAGAAAAAGGACTGAATTGAAATTAAACTTAACATATAATTTATCGTTTTTCCCCTAAAAATACAAGGGTTAATTAATATTATGTTATTACGTCGTTATCTTTCAAAGTCATATAAATATAAGTATTCAAGTATATTAAGGATTCAGTCCTTTCTGCCAACTACCAAGCCTCTCCAGATGTACTCATCACATGATTTGAACATTCACATAAAGATTATTTTTAGTAATATAAAAACAAAGGGAACATGGACTGTCATGGGTCGCATTTAAATGTTAAATTATTAGGGGGTGGGAGGGGGAAATGAGATAGGAAAGTTAATTAAATTGGTTTAGCTGAAAAAGTCAAGAAATGTCTATGGTGCTTCCCATAATTGCAATGAAGCATCCATTGAGGTAGCAATACAAAAATACTAAATAATGGGTTCATACACGAATATTGAAGTTTCCTTTAAGAGTAGCTCTTCCAATACACATGATTAAAGATGATATTTTAGGAAGCCAAGACATATTTGTTACAAATAGCTAAATGATTTTTTTTCATACCAACAAATTAGTTATCAAGTTTTTATAGTAAGACTGGATGTAATACTAACATATGAGTTTTTCTTTCTTTTTAAAGGAAGTCTTTCTCCAAATATTCAAGTAGCTCGTTAATTATTTCCCCGGCATATATATTAATCGGGTAAAGTGGTTGAATTGGAACGTTATTAAGACTTAATATCAATTACAACTAGCTTAAGCTTGAAGCTAGCTAAGTCTCAAGTCATGGGGGTTCAAATGGAATCTCTCGGGTTTCATGAATTGACGTAATCATATGAAGCTTACATGGAAAATGCAATTATACTGTCATGATCACAAGTTACTCTCACATGCCGGTCATACTCACCAGATTATAATATAAATAGAAAGGGATCGAGCTTCAGGCTTTGGGAACCCAAACTAGTTTTGCTTCTTGTGTTCGTCATTTTCTTGCCACTTACATGACACTTTGTGAGATGGCAAACCCAATTTACCATTTCTATAGTGGTAAATACGTTGCCATGATATTTTTTGCAATGTTGTTATTAATAGTTCAGATTGGAGCAGGTGATGATGGAAGCTCACTAGTCTTGGAAGGGAAGAAGAAGTTGATAGTTGGTGTTCCTAAGAAATGTGGCTCAACAGATTTCTTCGTGGATTTAAAACTGGATTCTACAAATAAGAGTAAGGTCGAGAAGGCTCAGGGCTATTCCGTTGATGTTTTTAATGCTACAGTAGCCTTCCTTCAGAATGTTTCCATAGAGTATTCGGCCTTCGCAAACGAAGATGGAAGTTGTGTAGAGGATTACGATGCACTCATCGACCAGATCTCTGAAAGAAAGGTTAGAAACTATTCAGTCTTGTATACATAATTTATTGTAGTGTTGATGTGATTTAGAGCACTTGGAAGTCTAATGTTGTTGAATTGAAAATAGAGAAGAAAAAAGGTAGAGCCTTCTCCTATCTACATGAATTTAATTGCAAGAGGTATGATTTATTTTTGGTCTGTAATAATTCAATAGCAATCAGTGCATATGAGCAAAGTTTATTAAACTTAGAGTTAGGAAAAGGGGTCGTCTCTAATGAGTTTAGGAATTAAAGAGATTGATCTTTTAAGGTCAAGGGCCAGCTCTCTTATTTATTTATTTTTAAAAAGTTGTTAATGAGGTTTACATCATTGATATTTTTTTAATGGGTGATTATGTTGCAAATATTTAGTTGGTAGTATACTTTTTCGGCTAATTGATTTTTATAAAATATTTTGGTTTGTATAGTTTTGGCCAATGGTTCACTTGAATTTTAAAAATAGGTTGACTTAGACATTAAATAATGATTGCATTTATGTTATGCATTAATATTTATAAGAAAGTATTTGTATACTGATATAACTTATGATTTTATTGAAATTAAGATTATATATATATTGGGTAAAAAATGCGGTATATATAAATTTAAATATTTAGAAAAAAATTAAAATGTTATATGCAAAAGGTCCACAGGGCAAGGGTCGAACTTAGCTAACATGGTCATTTGGTATAAGAAAGCTCTTGACGCTTTTAAGCTCAAGAGCCATCCTGGAACCCTTTTTCCAAATCTAATTAACCTTACAAAGACAACATATCCATGCTCATCATTATATTCTTTTTATTTTTTTATTTTTATGATCAGTATGATGCTGTGGTGGGAGATGTGACGATTGTGGCAAATCGTTCCAACTATGTAGATTTTACTTTACCATATACAAAATCTGACGTGAAGATGCTTGTGAAGGTTAGAGATGATCCGCGGTTACATATGTGGATTTTTGTACGACCTTTTACATGGGACCTATGGTTGTCCATTGCCTTCGTCAGTGTGTTTGTAGGAGGTATCATACTATTCATGGAACGGAAAGTTAGGCATGATTCATCAGGACCTGAGAACTCGCCATGTAAGAAGCAACTTAGTGGCTATCATACTATTCTATGGTTTCCCCTACTCCAAGCAGTTCTTCCTGAAAGTGAGTCTCAAACCTTGCTGTATATACCGTAATTTTATGAGAAAATCAATGAAAAGTTTTTGTTCCAAAATTTTATTTGCAAGAAGGACTTAATATGTTTCTATTCATATAAAGTACTTGTACTCTGCTGATTTCATGTATAGAAAGTACCGGTTCTCAAATTCAAGTCCTTCTCAGCAATAAATTAAATTTTCAAACAAAAGACTATTCATGTAGCTTATTTCATTGGTTCTAAATTTTCTATCGTATTGTTTTGGATATATATATGCAGGGGAATCATTGGCCAAGAATTGCTCCAGGTTTGTGCTTGTGTTGTGGTTAATATTAGTATTCGTACTAATGCAAAGTTACACAGCATGCTTGTCATCAATCTTGACCGTACGTCAGCTGCAACCTTATTACCCTAGTGAGTATGATGTTATAAATGACCCCAACATTAAGATTGGATACCAAGGCGGCTCATTCATTAAAGGCTTGTTGCTGGAGAGCTTAAAAGTTGACAGGTCAAGGGTGAAGAACTATTCCACCATTGAACAATATAAAGATGCCTTAGATAAAGGAAGCCATAAAGGTGGTGTTGATGCTATTTTTGATGAAGTTCCCTACATTAAGATCTTCCTCAAAAAATATGATTCTAAATATGCCATGATTGAAACAAGGCACCGTACTGATGGATTTGGCTTTGTGAGTTCCCATCTCTTACTTATTAGACTTAATTTTTATATTTCCTTTTCTATATTTTTCTTTTTGTTTTTTATATTTCCTTTTCTATATTTTTGTTTTTGTTATTAATAAGTTAAGGTCAAACTTTGTCTTAAAAGTTTTCACATAGAAGTTGTGAGTATCCAAAAGTTTTTGTATCAATATCACCCAGAAAGCATTAAAAAGGGAGAAAAGTCACCGTAACCATCAAAAGATTAACATTGATCGTTAACATTTATAAAAACAAAGGGCAGCATCGCTGATTTTTTACACTTCTGGGGCAATATTAGTTTATTTAAAAAATTTACATATACCCATAACTTCTACTTAAAAACTTTCATGGCAAAATTGGACCTTAACCTCAAATCAATAGTAATCCCTTTGTAACATGTATGTGGATTGATTTGCATGACTTTTCAGGCATTCCCCAAAGGGTCCACCTTGACTTCACATTTTTCCAGAGCCGTGTTGTATGTGCATGAGAGTGTAGAAATGGAGCAGATTGAGGAGAAATATTTTGGAAGCAGTAACAACGATGAAGGCGAAAGCCTATCTAACTCATCATTAGATGATGCAAGTTCTAGCAGACTCACTACTTATAGCTTTGCAGGTTTGTTTATATTAATTGGAGTTCTTTCAGTGTTAGCTTTGGCAGTCTCCGAAAGTCATATTTGGCGAAAACCTGTGATGCTCGCAAAAACATATAGCCGACAAGTCTTGAGTCGTAGTTTTATTAGAACCTGTCCATTAGAGGAAGGTTCTACAACAAGAAGAAATGTTGATGAAGAAGGTTTTACTGACAGAGAAAATAATCAAAACATTGAAATTAAAGATGGGGCAGATAACCATGGAGAATTCTCAAAGATATCTCCTTCATGTGTGTTGAACATATTGAGACATTTACCTGTGTAATTAAGTTCGTGGTAATTGAAAAATGTCCCCCGCAGTTTAAAGCTAATTTCATTTAATGTATATAAAAAGATGTACTATAAGTAATGAATAGTGTGGTTTATCTCAGATTCCGTAGACAGAGCATTGGCCGATACTTCAAGTGGGTTGTAAAATATTGTAATATTAAAGTTGTTATCTTTTTTAAGTGTATTGGTGTAAAAAAAAAAAAAAACCTTTGCACGATTCTTTTCTTTCAGTTATTTACTTATTTTTTTTCATTGGAAACAATAACACACGAAGAGCAAACAAGAGCACGATAGCTTTAATTACTCAAGTAAAAGAAAATATTTATAACAAATGATAATGATGAGGTAGGGAGTGGATATATAGTATCAAGGGCTACCCCTTTTAATATTGAAGAAGGATCGAGGAGGAAAAATAATTTTTAATTATGTTGCTTTTCCCAACTTGAAAATTGATTAAAATTAGACACTTAGCAATATATAAAGAGACTTAAAAGTTTTAGAAATATATAAATTTCACTTTGCAGATATAGACTTATTTTCTTCATATTATACATTGAAATATTAAAATGAGTATATCGGTTGATGCTTTTGTAATTTAGTGGTATGTAAGTTTTCCTATAAATTGAAGATTGCGAATTTGATCCGCTTGTAACATCATACAGTTTCAAACCTTCATTTTTTTTAAAAAAAGAGATAAAAAGAATAAATGAAGAAAAACATAAAAGGTCGAGTAAAAAAGGGAAATGTAGCACTCAGGTCCCAAAGAACATAAAAAATATAAAAAAAGTCTCATTGCATATTATTTTAATAAATAAATCGTTAGGGACATTGGCGACATAGATTTCAAATATAAACTTGATTCATTGACAAGTGTATGTAACTAGATTTAACAAGTCAAAAAATGGTCAATGACAATGTTATATATGTTAACTAATTAAAGTAGTTTAAGTTGACAACTGTATATGACTATATCTATAAGTCATAAATGTAAAGACCCAAGAAAATGAAAACTAATTTAACAAAAAATATAATAAGCTAATTGATATGTTAATTGTGTGTTGCAAAGAGACATCAAAGAAAAGCTTGTGGTATAGCTATAGTGGTATTGGAAGTCTTGGAAGGTGTTCAAGGTGGGAGTTTGAATTTCCACTCCCTCATGAGTTTTTTTTCCCTTCTACAGTGAAATTACTTAAATGCAAAAGGGATCGGATTTTCCCCCTTCTTTCCCTATCATTCGAATTCTACAGGACCAGAGGAAGAGTCTCGATCTGAACCCAAACCCCAGCCTTGTTCATTGATCGTAGCTCTTCTGTTGCTCGTGTTTCCATTGTCGGTGGTTAGCCGTCGCTCGTCTGACCACCGCTGCTGATTTTCCCCCCCTCTTTTGTTCGCTGTCTGGTCCTCTTTTCTCCTTAATTGATGCTGTCCATGGGTGCTTTGGTGGAGGATTGAAGGAATTTTCATCTTCCTACGTATTGTTGGTTCATGGAGGCATGACTGTGTGGTTAAGCTTAATACACACACACATATGTTATTTGAGAAGACTTAGATGTGCTGCATTTTTCTCTTCCTGCTCGTTGCTGTGACTTGGGGAATTGAGGATTTCAAATCAATGTTTGGTTTCTAGTTGGTTCAAGAAAGTGGGTAGATTAGAGGTTATTCAAGATGGGAGGAGTATTGAAAAGGACGGAATTCGTTAATAGTATTTTATTTATTGATATGTCACGTTATTATGTAACTAATTGTAGTATTGTATGTAAAAATAAGGAAAATTTTATGGTTAATATGTATTTATAACATTTATTGTGATAATATGTGTATTAAAGGCATTTTAATTATTTCATGTGAAAAATGATAAAAAATAATTAATTTAGAATACTTAAATATTAATTAGAAAATGCCTTAATTGAAATTTTCTCTTTGTTTCAGGAACCTAAATGAAAAAAAAGCTTAAAAATAGAAGGAAAAGTGCAAAGGGGTTAATTAGCTAAAAAAAAACCAAAGGGCTAGAGGGATCTTATTGCAAAGAGAAAACGACAACAGCCAAGACTGCGAAGAAAAGATGAGGCGGGGTTCAGTTTTTCAATTTCCGTAAAATTATAATCTGACCATTAGCGTAGCAGGAAAAAGAGCTGAAACGCGATTTTGAAGAAGCAATCTTTATGTAGTTGGAAAGATAAGAGAGAGACGAAGCTTTCTGAGCTGGTTTGGGAGATTTTTATGCACCGTGGTGGTCGTCAAAGATCACTGCTCGTCTCTGTTTCACGGCTGTTCCAGATTTGCTTCTTATTGCTCTAATGGCTGCCATGCGTGGATAAACCTCTTTCTCGTGGTTTCTAGTTGATTTCTGAGCTGGATTTTTATGTAGATCTTTGTTTATCATGATTTATACTTGGGATTCATTGTCTGTATTTGTTGAACTTTCATTTAATCCGAATTGGTTAATTTAGGATGATTTTCGTTTGGAAGCTGTTGATTCGTACCTGATGGGTAGGCATGAATGTAGAGTAGATGTAGACTTGATTTACCTCAGTTGATGGTTAATGATGTTTATATTGATCAATCTAATGGTCTAGGAGGCTTTTCGGATTAGCTTGCTGTTCAGGTTCGTTTCACCTCTTAATGATATGAATTTGATTGTTAATATCTGCTAAGAAACTCTAATATGATGCGCAATGATGAATAATACTAAAGCACTACTAGATTTTTCCTTCATTGTTTGAATCCTCTTCTATTCCCAATCATCCTCTGTTTTCTTCTTCTAATTCTGTCCGAATTTTAATATACTAATTACAGTATAATTTTATCTTCTTCATCCCTTCTTTTGGTTCTAATTTGTTACCTAATGGATGCTAATTTAATGACAAGACACATCAATTTTTGGCGTTGTTGCCAGGGAGCTTTGTCTCTCTGGACTTAGGCAGCCTTGATCTTCAGTTTTAGGTTATTTTGGGCTAGATTGTAGGCTATTTTCTGTAGTTTGTGCCTGTTTTGTCCTTGACTATGTTGTTAGTGTGTTAGATTATTTTGTCTTTGAGTTTTTCCAGTTCAGATTTTAGTCATTCTTGTCTGCTATTTCTCGAGTCTGTGCGTGCAACATTGTTATTGTGACTTGTACTCCATTTGAAGTTGAAGTCTGTTCAATAATTGTTTCTGAAATATGCTAAATTTTTTTTTTTTGTATCTTCAACTTAAGCTACTGTGTTTCTGGCAAACCTAGCTTTGGCTGTGCATTTAGACCCCTTTGCATTGTTTGCACATGAATTGGGATCTGTTCTGAGATGGTTTAGTCAATTGAGATAGTTTTTTGTTTAGATTGACATTTCCTTGCCTTGGAAAATTCTTGAGACTCTTGTGCAGGACGTTTGAGACATTAAGTTTCTGCTGGACCTGAGTGCATTTAGCCTGAACACCGCTTGTTCCTGCTACTACTATTGGAAAGTACTGGCAAATATTTCTGTGTCAATGATTTGAGCTGTTCTGAAGCTCAGGACTGTGTAAACTAAGCTTAGTTCTACTGTGAGATCTACTGAGCTGCGTCCGGATGACTTTCTGGGTGGTGCTGAATTGCTGTTGCTAATGTTCAAGCTGCAAACAGTGATACAAGGTTTGTCTTGGTGCATTTGGTAAGAACTTGCACCATTTTGCACTGTATGTCCTTTGTTTTAATGGGATTCCTTGAGATTCTATGTTGTGGGCTAATTAACTTTTAAATTACATCTGGATTTAGCCATTTAAGAAATTATTGCATCATGAACCTGTGCTTTTACCATGAATTGCATTGCAGAAGTGACTGTAGTCTTGGTGCTAGTTTGCATTTGTCATACTATGTGCTTAGCTTGTTTTTAATCTGAAACTTTCTAGTTGCAGTGTGCACTGTCTGTCTTGATGATTGGTCACATTAGCATTGATCAACCTTGCAATTTTGCTTACTCTTTTACTGGAATTCTTGCTTGGAATTGCTCTTAATTGCTGTTGCTGAATGTGCTCAAAGTGGCTTAATCTTGGGTATTGCAAATTGAATGCGCATTTTCATTGTTGCACTGCCTACACTGAACCTTGGATTTGTGCTGGTTGATAATAGATATTTTGTTGCTGCATAGTGGTGCATCTCCTTTATTCGAGCATTGTAATTCTGTGAACTTTTTGAACTTGAATTTCTTGCACACTCCGTCTTTACAACTATAACTTTTACCATAATTCCTTGACTTGTATTCTGAATTTGGCATTATTTTTAACTGTCCATACTTGGATTTTGCCTTGAATATGTTTTTACCATTAGATGTGACATTTTTGTAGTGCTTAGTGCGGAGTTGGATCGAAATGTAACTTTTAGCACACAAGTTGTCAAAATTCTAGGTCAACTTTGTCGGCTAAAAAATTGAACTGATTTAATGTTGTAACAACTTGTTTTTCATACTGTACTCTGAATTTCTGGGGCTAAGTTCATGGTTGCTGGGATACTGAATTGTGCTAACTTTGTGGTTGTTTTGAACTTGAGTGTGCTCATTGAATTAAGTTGCTTATGCTGAAATTTCTATACTGATCTTCACTGTTGAGCTTGAGATATCTATTGCATGCCATATGTTCTAAGGGAACTGTGATTATTGTTGCCACAGTTAGACTTTGCGCTACTTGCAGAAGCCACAGTCATTGAATTCTGTGCAACTGATTTCCTATTGGAAAATTCATTGAATTGGACTGAGCTAAGTGAAGTTCAATTAAGCATAATCAGTTCCAATCTGAATTTATGTTATTTGGACTTTATCAGTAATTGTCTTGAGGTAATTTGTTGAATCATTGCTGGCATTTCATATGCATTTGACTTGGCACATCACATTTTTGAAAGTGCAAATTGTCGCAATTGTTGGAAATTCTTGATTCCATTGAACATTTGTGCCAATTGGGCTTGATTTGAACTAAATTGATCTGACCATTCACTATTCTAATCATGGCTCCACATTGCTGCAACTGTTCTACTCTTAAAAACCCTTGAAAAGTTAGATTTTGCTTGCAAATTGTCAAAATTTCAGAATTGTCCATGCTCACTTTGGAAGTTCATAACTCAACTCTTGAAATTTTGGGCTGATTCTTTTTCCTATTGGAAGCTAACTGAGTTGGCTGCTGTAAGAAGCCATTTGTGCAAGTTATTCAAGTGCTTTGCTAGCTCTAGAGTGCTACCTTTTGCCTATGGCTATGTGGCTAGTTTTGTTTGGAGCATACGGGGAGTTATTTGTTGGTATATCAGTCTAAACCCTCTCTTTGTACTAAACTTGCTAAATGCTAGTGGACTAGGTGCGTGATAGTTGTAGCTATTAGGATTGTCGCATGTACAGGGTTTTGAGTGCTTGTGATTTCCTGATGCCCTTGTGGGTTGACTTATGTGTTGTTTGATAGTTGTTGATATATAGGATTGTTGTGGCTTGTGTGTTGGCCCCAATACTGTTGTTGGCAATTGTCTATTCTTGTAGTTGACTGTTTGTTACCTATGTGGCTTTATGCATTGCATAGTGTGTCAAACCCTTGTGTGAACTTGCTCTAGCCTCTAGAGTTATTGATAACAAAAATTGATCTTTAGGATGATTTGACTGAGTTGGGTATTCGTGAGACGGGGTGTGGTTGTATGGATAGAGACAAGACCATTATGATCCAAGAATCAATGTCAAGTTTGAGACTGTTGAAGAGATCATTGAAGCACAAGGAACCTATTGATGTTGATATACATAATACTCAGTTTGACTCTACGTGTGTTGGTTCATCGTCATTCATTGTGATCATCACTTTATTATAACAGAGGTTAGGATACCAAATGGTAATGCTAGAGATGAAAATAATCATGGTATTCCTTACAACATGCCTCTGAATGTTGAAGATGATACAAGAAGCATTAGAGAGCTTAAAAACTCTACTGTTCGTGGTGCTCCTGGTGGTATGCATTCTTTTGATTTGGGATTTGAGATTATAAGGGAAGTCTTATTAGCTCCTTACCCAAGTTCCATGGTCTAGTTGGTGACGATGCTTTCCATCATATAGATCTTCTCTATTGCATTTGTGGGTCTATGAAATCAACAAGGGCCAATCTTGAAGATGTTCAAATTGGCTTTTTACACTTCCCTAATATTACTTTACACTCACTTGGGAAGAGCTCAAAGATGCAATCTTGTCTAAGTTTTTTCTAACTTGTAGGACTTCAAGGTCGAATAAAGAGATATATGGAGTTTTTCAATATGATATGGAGTCTCTCTATGACTATGGACTAGATTTCTTACTCTCCTAAGCAAACTAGGAACCATCAATATTCCAAAGTCAATTTAGTTCAATACTTCTATGATGGTTTGTTAGTTGAGGGTAAAGAGAAGGTACATCAAGCTTCTAATAGCTCTCTCCTTGAGCTTACTTCTAATAAAGCATGGTCTTTACTTGAGACGATGGCAACTAACAACCAACAATACTATACAAGAGACTCTACTAGCATGCCATCTATTTCTTCTGGGCCACAGGATTTCTACTCTATGAATTTTGGTCATAAATTGCACAAAATTCTTGCAAATCAACAATCTTTTGAAGTGATATTTTTTCAAACTTTGAGAAAGGAGCTATTTCTAAGGCATGCAATGTAGTGAGTTCATCTCAATCTTTAGTTGCATCTTCATGTACATTTTGTGCCTCTCCTATACATTTGACTGAGAATTGCCCTTCTTATAGTGGTGTACATACTTTTTATCCTAATCATTTTGGTCAAGGTAATTTTGAGCAAAATCAATATACACCTAGATCTCCATTAAATTCCTACAATTCGAATACTTTCAATTCAAGGAGTAATACTAATGTGGGATGGTGAGGTGATGAAACTCAACCTCAAGCTCAAAATAATTCAAGAGCTCTAGTTCCTATTGGTGGTCCTTCTACTCCTCATGAGGCCAATCCTAATGACATGCTCAAGCTATTTAAAGAGGGTATGAGTTCTTTGGGAAATGATATGAGCAATCAACTTGATTCTTCTATTGTTAAGTTAAATGGTGCATTGGCTACTAAGATTGATGGAGTTACATCCAAGGTAGAGCAACAATTGGCTGATGCATTCAGTAGTAGTATGTAAGCTAAGATTGGTAACTCTTTACCTTACTCTATTGTCGTTAATATTAGTCATACTAAGTCGTTGAATTTTATCTCTTTAAGAAGTGGTAAACAAGTTCATTTTAAAGATAATGTGCATGAAGTTGGTGAGCCTAGTAATCTAAAGGCTTTTATTGCTCAAGGCTTTAAGGAGGATGAAACTGATGATCAAATTGAGGAAATTGTAGTTGAGAGTCCTCCTACTCCTTAGGTTGTGCATTATGAGAGTTTCAAAGAATAAGAGCTAGCTATGAAAAAGACTAGTGCTAAACTTATTCGATCAAGTCATGAAAGACGGAATGCGGTAAAATTTTCATATTTGGCTTTTCCTAATTCATTTTTGAAAGATAAGAAGAAGACAAATGATCAAATTGAAAAGGAAGCTATAACATGTTTAGCAAGATTGAAGTTAGTGTACCATTACTTGAATATCTTAAGGCCAGTAATAAGTATTTGAGAGTTTTGAAGGACTTATATACTACTAAGAGGAAGTGCAAACCCAATGAGATAATTCAAGTTGGCTCTAATGTGTCTGGTATTTTTCAGACTCAACTTTTTGTGAAGTGTAATGATCTAGGCACCTTTATTGTTCCATGTACTGTTAGTAATCTTAGCATTGCACCTTTATTGTTCCATGTACTGTTAGTAATCTTAGCATTCCTCATGCTTTGCTTGACTTAAGAGCAGCTATCAATGTGATGGCATTCTCTATTTTTAAGACTCTCAAGTGTGATAATAGGAATGTTCTGTTTAAGACTACCATGAAGATTCATTTGGCTAACCAAACTATAAGAGAACCAATTGGGGGTTGCTTGAAGATGTGCTTGTTAAGGTGAAGAACTTGGTATTTCTAGTTGATTTCTATGTGATGGATATGTCAAGAGACCATGATAGTGATTCACCTCTAATTTTGGGTAGACCTTTCATGTGTACTGCTAATACGATAGTGAGCTTGAAGGATAGCTGCATCTCTATGAAAATAGGAGGTCATATTATCCGGTTCAATGTTTGTGAGACCATACATCACCATTTTGAAGATTACTCCCTACTAGATGTGAACCAAATGGATATTATTGATGATGAGGTTACTACTGAACATGTACTTGCATTGGTTGATGAGAAACATGATGATTATGATGTGCTTGTGTCCTCTACTTCTATTAATATGTCTTATCCATATTCTTCATACTCTCATGTCTTTATGGAGCCTTATGATGATATTTCTTTGATCTCTAGTGAAGGAGATGAATTTATGGATGATTTGATTGTGCAACATGATATGGTTGATGATATAGCTTGTAAGAAGTGTGAAACATCCCCTTGCATGTCAGTGATGAGCATTTCACATACAGCTGAATTTGATAAGCCCCAATTTGAGTATGTGGATCCTTTCTTGTCCCAAGAATACTTGCCACCATCCTCATGATAAGTTAAAATTGGTGACTTAATTGCTAGCTCAAATGGTTCATGATGCAACTAAATTTAAAAAGGCATACCAATAAAGTATAAAGGAGCTTAGTGGGAGTCAAGACCATGTTTTTTCAGGTGATACTAGAGTTACTCTTGATTCTCATGCTTTGCACTATAGCTTTAAGGAGGGGTTTGACCACTATATGATTATGCTTAGCCAATCTCTCAAGTTTTGTAAAGAGAATTTCAAGCTACCATGATGATATTGTTATCAGGTTGTATGTTTCGTACCCCTTGCTTCAAATTGCATTTGTTTGTCATTTTTATGTCTACCATGTGTTTAAAGTAAGTATTGGGGAGAGAAGAAACAAAATTAGGATGTTGTGTTTTTCGTTTCTTTTGTAGGAAAATAAAGTACAAATTCATGCTTAGATGCCTCACTAGTCACCCTTTTCCCTAGTGGTTGATTTGCATGATTTTTGCTTTGCTTCTATATGTACTCATGTAGTATGCCTTGCTGTGATTTTATTGCTTCTTTAGGTTGTAATAAGAGCATTGCTTAGTTTTAAGTGTGGGGGAGTCATTGCATGAATTTCATGATCATATGCATGCTGATTTTTGTGATCACTTTGGACATATTTTGAGAACTGATTTGATGAAATATTGTCATGGATTTTGTCTTATTTTAGGAATGATTTGAACATGTTTGTTGCTACAATTAGTATGTGATATGTTGACTTCCATGCATTACATGCTTAGCACTTTTGCTTTGCAATTTTTGGTATTTTTTTAAAATTTTTGAAGATTAATCAATTTCAAATTATTGTTGCTAGTTTTAGACTGATTTGAGAATTGATAAATGCGTTTTCATTCCATATATCTTGAGAAATAATCTAGGGATCTTGGGAAACCAACGTCACTAGGTCAAGCTTTTGGATTGTCTAGTTATCATTTTTGTGAAGCTAAGTGAACTCAATTGTGAGAGTTTGAGCTTCCTCCTTGATTTCTTCTTTGGTTGTAGCTAGATCAAATTTGAGGCTTATATGCATCCAAATACAAATGTACAGGATAGATGCATTTAATTCACACCTATTTTCTCATACATAAACCGTTCTTATCATTTTATCCTTTATCACTGAGGTGACACTATATTTACATGGTTTTCTTGAGTGTTTTCTAACAAATTGTAGCACTTTTACCTTCAT
>JBAGKO010176306.1:0-17117 GCA_037177275.1 Acacia concinna | reverse complement strand
ATAATTTCCATTTAATATACGGTTGTTCTTACGGTGCCTAACAAGGGAGCAACAAGCAAGCAATTCTTTGGATTAGGTGTGATGAGAGGAAAACAAAGAAAGTGAGAGAAATTAAAGCTTGAAGGTAGCAAACTTATATTATGCTCATGCTTGGTTGTTGCTTGCAATCTTGCATTATTTGACATGTTTGTGTTATGTTACGTTACAAGCATGTTATGGTGTTAATTTTTTTTTCTGTATGTTTAAGTAGTGGTGATTGTTTACTAACCATACGAGGGGTCAAGCTTCCAAGGAAAGAGCCTTGTATTAGGTGAATGAGAGGTATATGCCGTATGAGTTATGAATTTTTAAAGAGAAGGAACAATTTTTTTGCTAAAACCAGAGCAAGTTCACAAATGGAATTAACTGTGCTCATTAGAGCATGATCAAGTCAAAATAATATTTATAAAAAATAAATGACATCCAGAGCTTTCAATAGCATTTTAGATAATGATTATACTTATATCAAGTACCTTACATATATTTTCTCAGGTTCTTCAATCAAATGTGATCATGTGTCTTATTTATTGTATTTGATTTTATAATTAAATGATAATAACTCAAACATAATACACATGACCATATGTGATTGGAGAACCTGACAAAATGGATAGAAGGAACTTTACCTAAATATTTTTCTTTAGAGAACTCTCAAATGTATTTTCTAGATTTATTTATGAAATTTCAAAGTTGGAACACAAAACTAAAAATACGAAATAAAGAGTAACCCAAAAATAAATATCTAAGTTTTAGTTTGCGGGCTTAAATTTGCAATCCTGAACCATAGCTTCCATATTAAAGATGGTAAAAAGACGGATGTAACACTAATTCAGTCATTAAATATAATTTCCAATGGAGGTAATTCCACCGCTAATTCTTAAAAAATTATTCTTATATTATAATAATTTATAATAAAATAATAAATTATTAAAATACAAATATTGAATATATATATATATATACACACATGTATTTGTATTACAAAGGGGAGAAAACATATATCTCATACTAGACTTAATAAATATCCGGTTCATAATGAATTGTTGTTATTTGTATTCTTTAAAACATAATATCGTTATCTTTAAAATAAATATGTATTTTTAACATATGTTGAAAAAATTAACATTATTTTTTTATCCAAATGTAACATACTTTTAAAATATTTTAATTTAAAAGTTAAATCTTAAATAAATGTTCTTACAAATATATTTTGAGAAAATTGAATCTTGTTTTTAATCAATATTAATTAAAACTGATACTATTGTAATATTATGACCATTGTTTTTAATATAAAATTACCCGGGGGACGTCGTAAAGTAGCACTAGTAATTAAGTATGAAGGAGTTGCAATGCTTGATGACTGGCACACAATATTTATAACTTCAAATATTGTTTGTTTGTATCATTTGTAATTAACTACTTTGGCTTGTTGTCGGCGGCTATCAGCTGACTCCCTCGTATTTCTTTTGGCATTCATTTTCCATTTGTTTAAAGTTATTGTATGCCCTGAACTTTGCAACCTCTTTGCGTTAATAATAGAAGCACTTAAGATCAAAAAGTTTCAATTATCACCTTACATCATTCATTCATTTTCAATATGCATTTTGCGGCGCAGCATATATATATATAAATGAAAACAAACGATGAATGGAAATTAACATGTCAATTATTTTTCCGACTAAATGAATTAAATTAAATTTTCAAACACTTTGTATTTTTTTCCCTATTGAGCTGTAGATTGTGTTTATATTATGAATATTATTAAACAAATTTTGGCTTATAAATATTATTGATAAATTTTTTAAAAATACATTTTGAAGTGCTTCCTGTAGCCTCGATACATTTTGAAGTGCTTCCTGTAGCCTCGATTAATTTTTTTTTTTCAAATAAATATATATGTTGTAGCGCGAAGATAAAATTGATACAGCATGATATTTAATTTACAAACATATATATTTTCTAGTGCGACAGATTCTTGTTGATATATTTTTTTTAGAAAATTAATCTCTTAATTGTCCAACTTTAAACTCACTTATAATTAAATCTCTCTCCTATGACTCATATAATTTAGTCTTTAAACTTTTGACTTGTTTCTAATTCAGTCCTTTATCTTTTATTATTATTATTATTATTTATATTATTATTCTTGTCATCGTTGAGTTACCTATGTAGCAAATTTATTTATTTTTTTTTACTTATTTTCCTGTTGAGCTCCCGCAAAAATTCTTCCCAGCCAACCCACGTCTGCGGCTCATCTACTGCTTCCCTTAAATCACCCTCAACCTGCCGGCCACTTTATTTTAATTCCCACCACCGTTTCTCTCCAACCTCTAATATATTATATTGCCAGTGGAGCTCTACCACGCTCTCTCTCTCTTCTATGTTTATGGCTATCAACTTCTTTCTTGAACTCGCTCAAATACCAAGATCAATGTCCTTTAGAAATTTAAGGCTTTCCTGCCAGAAAACTATTTATCTAATAAATCTGTTTTCCAATTTATCTAATAATAACCCTGATCCTAAATTACCCATTCTCACAATATTTGCCTTCCTCGCTGCATATTCATCAAAAATCAAGAAACAAGCAAAAAGCCATAAAAATCCACAAAGGAAGAATTTTTCAAAGCCCAATTGTTCTGATGATCTTGTGAAGCAAAACAGAAATATGAATGGAAAGATTGAAAATAAATAAATTTGGAATCTTGTTTAACAGAAATAGATCTTGTCCTTATATTGTTCAAATATCGTATACCCACCAATCATACTCCCTCTTCACTCTTTAGAGATTGGCGAGGGAGGAGAGAGACGGTGGTGGGCAAACCAGAGTGGCCAACTGGGTTGAAGGTTATTTGAGAGAAGCTGTAGTTGAGCCGCAGACGCTGGGTTGAGTAGGAAGAATTTTTGCCAAGGGGGAGCTCAGTTGGAAACAATTTTTTGCCACATACGATGACTAAACAAGGACAAGGATGATAATATTAAAAAATAAAACAAATAAAGGTACTGAGTTATAAACAAGTTACAAGTTCAGGGATTGAACAATAAACAAGTTAAAAGTTTAGAGACTGAATTATACTTAATCATAGTTGAAAGACTGTATTATAAATGAGTTCAAAGTGGAAGGATTAAAAGATTATGTGGAATTATAAAATGCTACAAACTTGAAAATAAATAAATGCTACAGTTCTATTTTTCTATATATATAACATAGCGGATCCTTATCAATGTTCTCTTCACCTTTTGTTTCCTAAATCTCCTAAATGAGAACAAATTCCACGTGGACTAAAATCTCACACACACACACACGCAACTTCATTTATTTCAAGCCTTTTTTAATAATTTTTACTGTCATTCCTTATACACTGTTAATGTACAACCACATATAACACTAAAAAAAATTGAATTTCTCACGGAATCTGTGATGAAATTTCTGACTTTCTGTCACTTTTTTTTTTCTTTTTTTTTTCGATAAGTCACATGTTTTTTTTCTAATTAGTGTACCATGTGTTAGCTCGTCAGTGAGCGCTTTGTGCCCCCTCCTCACACTGCCATGTGTCTTCTCATCTTTAATCCTAATGCAAGTGACTTTGTGAGTTGCAACGGAATGGTTATACATAATATTGTTACATTATATTACGTGTGTGTGTGTATATAGATAATATTATCATATTTAATTAATTATATAAATTATTTATTTTTCATATAATTTTAATATATAATATTATTCATTTTAATATAAATTAATTTAAAATTTTATAATTTAAATTATTAATAAATCTTCTTATAAATATAGTTTTAACCAAATTTTTTGAAAGTCAATTATTTTAATTAATATTTTTAATAACTAATACTTTAATGTAAAAATATTATTTTCAATATAAAATTATAAATATAATATTAATAAGTAATAATTTTTTAATTAAAATGATATAATAATGAATATAATAATGTTATAAATTTTAATTTTGAAATAGTATTTTATTTTAACGATTAATAAATTTTTAAATTTTCCAGTAGAATTAACCACAAATTTGTGATGGACTAGTCATGGAAAATTTTTTATGGTAAATTCCATCACAAATTTTGTTACAAAAAATATTTTGTCTCACATTTTGTCAGAAATTTTTCTGACAGAATTTTGAAAAAAATTTACGACGGAAATTTGTTTCATGAAAAATTTCGTCAAAAATTTAATGTCTTTTTGTAGTGTAAATTATTTTAAGAAAATTTTGTTGTAATAGTTTTTTGATAAATAAAAAAGTGCAACAAGTCTTGCTGTATGAGGACATGAAGGAAGTTTTTTTGGGAAATGAAGAAACGCAAAAGAATCTATCCATAGCTCAATTTTATAGAGATGTAGCAGGTTTTTTTTTTTTTTTGGAAATCAAAAGGTGTTACAAGTTCAAAAGCTTTTTTTGGCCTTTATGATCGGTGGTGTTATTTTAATGCTTCCAAAACTTAAAACTCTAAGCATATCAGATGCTTCTCAATCGGAAGAAATCATCATATGCTTGAACATTGAAGATAGCAACATTGCCGAGGCTTGTTTATTTCTATCAAGGGTTTAAGTTTCAAATATCTATGTATAGCATTGCTTTGGTATATGAAATTATCATATGTTTATCAGTGTTCCCTTCTATACTGCAAATCCTATCTTTCGTTCTTGATGGTAGATGACCTTCTGGGTGAATATATGCTGATCTTTAACATTATTACATATAACGTTTGCACTCGTGTTTTTATGAGAAGCATTATAAGCATCATATTGCCTTTTTTCAAGGTCAAAAAGTTGAATATATAATGCTTTTGATAAAAAAAATATACAATTTGCTTAATATTTGATTATTTACCCTCAATTTGTCCTCAACTTTCTAATTCCAATGAGCTGAAACTGCTCTTTTCCTTCTTTCATTTTTCAATCATACAGAAATTTGTCACAAAGCATGTGTTAGCATGCTGCCAGTTAGACAATACTGAAGGTCTCTCTTCAGCACTGCTTATTCTAAATGCAAAGAACTTGATAGTTTAAGGGCTAGAGTGCAAGACTCGTGTAAAGTCATTGGTTACAAAGGCTTAGAGATGTCTAATTTACATCAAATACTAAAAGGTCTTAGTCCTGCACAAGGTTTGATGTGCAAAGTTGAAATTTTTATTCAATGCAAGCACCATCATCCATAAAAGCCTTCCCAAGTTGAAATTCCTAACCTTATCTGATTGTAAGGAATTGGAGGATATATCTAATGACCAAGTTTGCTTCCCAGAACTAACAGAGTTGGAGATTCAGAGGTGTAACAAGCTCAAAAGACTCTTTTCTACAACCATAAATACCATTCTTCCACCGCTATACTCTTTGCTAATTACTGAGGCTGGTCAACTACAGGTGATATTTAGATATAAAAGGGAAAACAATGGCAACAATGGAGAGAAAATTCTGCTTTCAAACTTGAGAAAAATAAAGCTCAGAAATTTGCCAAATTTTATCAATGTTTGTCTAGGACTGCAATTTGAAGCACTGCAGGTCAGCAGCATCAAAATATGCAAGTTCCCTAAGTTTCTTAATGCAATTTTAGGATCAACTCATATGGTTTTGCTTCAACGATGGGAATCAGTGGTACTTAATAATATACTCTTGACAATTTTTCCTAAATCGTCAATTAGATTTTTGCAATGTGTTTATTATTATTGTTTCTTTTTTCTAACTGAAACTTCAGTGTCCCCAGGATTCTAGAGGAGTTGAAGATTCCAAATTGAGGCAAGCATAGAAAAACAAATTTATGGTAACGAAGAAAATGGGACGATCATGATCTCAAAAGTACATTCTTTGCCTTTGAGGCATTCAGCTAATTTATGGGAGGTCCCACTTTAATCAGCTTCCAAAATCTATTCTGCCTAAATGTGTTTAGATGCAGATAATTGAAGTCTATCTTCCCGTGCACTGTGGTCAAAAGCCTTCTGTAATATCTCAAAATTCCTACATGAAAACTTAGTAAATAATTATATCAATAAATATAAAATGTTGGGGGAATTGCCACAAAAGTGTTGTGGAGACAATCATGTTTTTATAAGATTTTGGATGACCAAATGATGTCCAAATATCATAATATTTTACAGGATAAAAATAGGCATTTCAAACTTTATATTGATAAGTCAACCAAATTAATTGAATTTATATTCTAAGAGATGTGAATTTTGGAAGTTTACCCAGTGAAATTCATCAATTTCTAAAGCAATATTCATAAATGAATTTTATGGGAATTTTATGATTCTAATTTGTAATACCCCAAATTTTGAGGAATCATTATATAATTTTATTTTGGGATATAGAAAGTCAAGAAAAGGTTTGATTTCCCAAACAAGTAGCCCAAATAGTTTAAAATCTATTTTTGGGATTAAAGGCCAAATTTTTTAAGATAATTTAAGAAAAATAGTTAAATGTTATCGTTTGATCTAATATTTTAAAGAAAATTTTCTTATGGATAAAAGAAGTTAAATGAGGAAGAAATAATGAGATAAGGAAAATTTTCTAAACATTATTTAGGCTTTCAATATTGAAGAAAAGGACCCAACTGGAAACATAAAATTATTGAGGGTGAAATGTCCAATATTCACCCATTTCACTTTACTAAAACCGGTTTCAATCCTTCCCTCACCATTACCTCCGAAATCACACTCTTTCCTTCATTTTCATTCGGTTCTTCAGCGAAGCGCGAGGCAGAGACAGAGCAAGAGAACAGAGAGCAATCGCGCGATGGAGCAGAGGAAGATCGAAGGAAATGAAGCTCTCTCCTGTATGCAACCTTAGAATCCGACTTCGGTAAGCTTCTTGGATTTGTTTTCGTTTTCGATCTCGTCTTGTTTCTGGTTTGGTTTGACAGAAATGTTGGATTATGGTTCGGTAATGAGAAATCGGGTTGCATGTGGTCTGTGAGCTATGGGTTTTGGTTTGAGAGTAAGAGATTGTTGCTTGCATGTGGATTAATCGCTGTAGGTAACGATTTCCGAGAACCATTATTCTTTTCGGTCCTTCGAAAATCTCTGTAAATCGAAGATGTATGTTTGGAACTGAAACCGAATGTATGTATAAAACCGAAAGCATCTGAAAGAACCGAGAATGGTCTGAATCGAATGGGTCTGTCTGAAGAAACTGAATCGAGTGTGTCTGGAAACCGAGTGTGTATGTCTGCATCAGAACAGAACCGAAAATCTTTGTCTGGAATCAAGAATATGTCTGTCTAGAATTGAATCCGATGTGCATGTATGTCTGGAATTGAAACCGAGAATGTAATGTTTTGGAAGAAGAAGAAGAAGAAAAATTCTTTAAGCACATGCTTTGTCGCTATTCTGGTCCTATGAAATAAATAGGAATGACCATATTCTAGGTACAAGGCATCAGTCCTTTTGGCTCGTTCTGTCTTTGAATTGTGGTAGCTAAATTTGCAAACTATATTGTAGAGGGAGCACTCTATGATTCTGGAAACTGGTTTGCCTCTGATGGATGTCCAGATCTCCTTTCATCTCATGCAGCAGACATAAAACTCCAACCTTCAGGCGCAGCATTAGGAGTTCGTGGTTTTGTTCTTGTGGGGAAAATTCAATCACCAAAGCTTTGGTCTACAGAGCAAGTAAGAAATTACAACGAATTAGGTTTTTTTTAACATGTTGGAACTTGGATGAAAATAGTAATTGAGAACCAGAACCTTGAACAAAAATTTCAAGTATTAGCAGTTGGTTTTCAAAAAATCCTGCCAATATTGTTGCTATCTTTGACTTTATTGGACTTTGATCAGAGTAAAGTCCATGATGGCAAGTAATGATGAAGTAATCAGACTTAATTTTATGCTTACTCTTCATGTAATATCCTACGTCTCAGTTGCTTGCCACCACTCATTCTATTATTGACAACTTTAAGGAAAGCTATTTTGTGTGAACCGAATGATGGTTGAGGAATCAAAAGGAGTGCTTGCACATTTAAATATATATATATATATATATGTATGTATTGCAGCTGCTGCACCTCTGTCTTGATTATTGCCAATTCTGAATATTGGAAACCGAAAATATCTGTTTCTGCATAATTATATATATTCAGCGGCAAGTGAGAAGGAAAATAAGTGATTAAAGCAAATGTTTTTGAGAGGATATACATTTTGATGTTACATGATATATTATTATTAACATCATTAAGATCAGAATAGTTGAAGCTTAAAAGCTAATCATAGTTGCTATGTTGGAGTCCCCAAGTGTTAAAAAGTATAGGCATAAGGGCTGTGAGGTTATTTTCCCTTCTCTGTTTTGGTTAGTAACGGTTTCAATAAAGAAAATTATATTCTTATGTAAATGGAGTAGTATACAAAAGTATTAGTTGAGGAATAAGAGAAAGGAAGGATACTATAAATGTCTCCTAACATAATAAGTATGTTTTGTCCAAAATGACTGACAACTGCTATAAAGGGTAGAAATTGGTTAAGTTGGGATTTTAGGAAGAATTGGCTATATTACAGATTATAAATGGTATAAGTATTAATATACCTTTACTTAAATATATATGATAGGATTTGATATTGCCCAAGCCTTCAAGGAGTAATTAAGGACAGAATAAGATAGAGGTATATCGAAAGAAATCATAAAAGGTAGTAACTTCTTTCATTCATATGATTTTGTATTGATTGCTGCATGTTTGTTTTTGCCATCATGCTGATTGTGCATGAAAACATGTAAATTGCCTTGCATGAGATTATTTGTCATGAACAATGACATAGTGTTGTACGGTGTTGTTCTCTGTGCATGAGAACATGTAAATTGCCTTGCATGAGATTGTTTATCATGAATGATGACATAGTGTTGTAAGGTTTTGTTCTCTGTGCGTGAGAACATGTAAGTTGCCTTGCATGAGATTATGTGTCATGACAATGTGCACCAGTTTATTGTTCATTTAATTATGAATGCACATTAGATAGCGAGTGGCTAGTTTATCAGTCTAATGTATGGGCATCAATGATGATATAGTGTTGTACGATGTTATTTTTTGTGGCTTGTTTTGCATGCTTAGTTTGTGATCTTGCATTATTATATGAAAGAATTCTGTTACTACTGAGATTTCCTCATATCTCACCCCCATCTACTATGATAAACAGTAAGCGCAAGTACATCTAAGGGCAAGAGCGTAGTAACCGGTGGAAGCTTAGCTAGAGTGAAGTTAATGAAGCTTTTTGTACACATAAATATAAATATATTATGCTTCTAGTTATCGGGCATAATATATTATGTCCACTAGGAGTGGACGTGCCGGAGTGGTTATCGGGCATGATTAGAAATCATGTGGGCTCTGCCCGCGCAAGTTCGAATCCTGCCGTTCACGCTTTCTCCTTCTAGCCGACCCCACCTAGTGGGATTAAGGCTTTGTTGTTGTTGTTGTTGTTGTTGTTGTATGCTTCTAGTATATATAATCTTCAAAAGGGGATTGGTAGCCTAGACCACAAATATGATAAAAATATAAGTGTAGTAAAGAAGGGTACATATAGCAGAACATAATGTTGATTTCCAGAATTCTGTATAGTAATGTTTAAATTATATCTTGATATTTTGTATGAAAATAGTTCACATCCTAAGTTTTAAATCAAGTAGTAAT
Source organism: Acacia concinna (assembly GCA_037177275.1). Classification (NCBI taxonomy): domain Eukaryota; kingdom Viridiplantae; phylum Streptophyta; class Magnoliopsida; order Fabales; family Fabaceae; genus Acacia; species Acacia concinna. Next base: position 7,453 of record JBAGKO010176306.1, on the reverse strand, counting down.
TTATAATTTTTGGATGTGTAAATATAAATATATGATTTTTTTAAGTTGGATTAGAATTCTGGAATTCGCTGTGAAAATTTTATGAATAGATTAAATTTTAATATAATTCCAGATCCAATAGAACTCTAATAAGTTTGAGTCTTTATTTTATTATAGAAAGCATACAGTAAAGTTTAGTTTTGAAGCTATGAACCACTATTTTCAAAGTTAAAGTGAATTAGTTATGGAATTTTTAAAATTGTTTAGAAAAACTCAATTCCATGACTAGTGTTATTTAAAGTACTTAAGTAAAGACTATGAGAACTTAAGGATTCTATAAGACATTAGTGGTTCATTCTCAACTAGATAGTTCTAATAAAGATCCTAGAGAGAGAAGTGTTACACAAATGATCCAAGAAATTATTTTTCCCTGAACTAGACTCAATGAGGGACATTTGAGTTTTAGAATCACTTCAATTGGATATGTACAATTAGTTATGAATTTTCAACTTTGGGTGAAAATTTTGTCTAGAAACCTAAAATTGTAAGAAGGTAAGGGCAAAATGGTCATTTCACACTTAAACCGACTTTTAAGTCATCTTTCACCTTCTCCAGCCTCTGTTTTTTTATCTAAAACCAGAAGAAATAGAGAGAGAGAGAGAGAGAGAGAGAGAGGCAGCAAACATCCCAAGAGTTCAAAGCTTCGAATCTTGAGGTAAGTTACTAAAAATCACTAATTTCTTGTAGTTTTCGGTACCTAGGACCACTCCTAACTATTTTCTCTTGATTAATTTGGTGATTTAAAGACCAAATCAGAAGGATAAGGGAAGCAGAATTTCTGACCTAGAGAGAGGAAGTGAAGAAATTGAAGGTAACTTCTGAAACTTTGATTCTTTCAGTATAAGCTTATTGTTGTGGCTGATTGTGATATGAATCTGTGACTATTTTGCTTTGAATTTTCATTTAGAGAAATGATAAAACCTATCTGTTATGCTGCCCAAATTTTTTCTAAATCATGTGTGGCTGGGGTATAAATATTAAACACTGATTAGAAGCGAAAAAGAGTGAGTTTAATCGGTTGATTTTGGGAAAATTGCATTTTTTTTTATATGAAAGGGTTATATTTCAGCCAGACCATGGAAATGGGTGTTAGAGATGGAATTTGGTGATTCTAATAGTTCCATTGTGTTCAGAAGGGAAAATTAAGAGGAGTTTATGTTGACCCTGAAGTTCGAAAAACCCTAGAATGCGAAATGATAAAAATGGGTTTAAAAAATCTTAACTTGGACTACAAGGGGTATTTTAATAATTTGACATTGAATTTACCCAATGTGAGATTAGAAATGGATTTAGGATATGAAATTGTGTAGGTGTAAGTTATGTCACAATTTTTGAAAAGGCGAAATTAGACCGGGTACAAAATGACACGGGCCGGTAACTGTTAGAGCAGTTTGGTAATTTGGCAAAATTGAGATGATTAATTGGTTTTGAACCTTTGAATGCATTTGGGTCTTAAGTATTTAATGAGTAGAGGCTCATTATTATAATTCGGATTTTTAGGCTTTGGTATTTGCTCGGGTAGGAACGACAAGCCGGTAAGACGGCAAACCAGGGAAAGTAACTTTAGGTAGTAACTCTGTCTTTGATTGTGTGATTATTTATGTGCATTATTTTGTTATGTTTGTGATATGAGAAGTATCTGGCCGTGGTAGTGGTTGAGAACCCTCCGGTCGAGGTATTGAGTTGATTGACATTACATGTTATACCTAACTGTGGTAGTGGTCGAGGACCTTCCAGCTAGAAGTATTGGTCATGGTAGTGGTCGAGGACTCTCTAGTCGAGGTGCTGAGATGAGATAAGACAGACAGAGGTTTGGTCCTCCAATTGGCTAGTCTGTGGTCAGGCGTGACCTAGGCCTTAAACGAACATGTGTGTGGCATGAATGTTTATATTTATCTTAGTCATGTAATAATGATGCCTTACATGTTTATATATCACATATTTTATGAGAACTGTTTGTTATTACTGAGATTCTTTGAATCTCACCCTTTTTTCCATAAATACCAATTTTACTTAGCTAGAGGTGAAAATTCCTGGGGCAAGAACGTAGAAGCGGGATACTAGTGGTCAGATTCAGTACAGATGAAGACTTTCTTTTTGGACTAGCATAGTTTAGTTATCTCTCTTTTGAAACATTGGAATTATGTAAATATTAGTTTACTATACTGCATGTACCTAAGTTTGTACTAATATATCAGTACTATTTTATACTATTTTCTTACTCTTTATTGAACTGCGCTCAATTACTCTAATAAATGTCAATTTGGGGGTTTGACACCTTCCACGTTCAAGGTATTTGTACGTTAAAGAATGTGAAGAGTTGGAGGACATTGTATCAGAAAATGATCACTTCCAAGATCGATCTTCAAATTCTTCCTTATGCTTCCCAAAACTTTACAAACCGGAAGTCTATAGATGCAACAAGTTTTTAGTTATGAACGTGAAATCCAGAGCAAGAGTCCAACAATAACCTGCTTCCAAATTTCAAATATCTCGAACTTAAAGATCTGCCCAAAATCACTCAAATTTGTGCAAGTGTTCCCTTTCTGTTAAAGCTTTTGTCTACAAAGGTTTTCTGAAGTTAAGCATTGCCCCATGTTCCAAAACAGAGGTAATACGTAGACTATTTTGACACATGATGCCTATTATTTAACATAATTAATTCTCTCTAACTTACCATTTTCTTTCTAGTGTAATGTTCTTTTCTAACTAATGTACAAATTTGATGCTCCGGCATTCAAACAAATGGAGATGTCTCATGTCCAACACTTGATTGAATGTAACATTTCAAGTTGCAGATCCTACTGTGATTTGTCTTTGCTTGCATATTATTTTCTCAGATGTTTATGTTCGCATTGAACTTCTTATAGCTAGACAATGAATATTTGGATTAATTTTAAGAATGGAAGCGGGGGAGAGAGAAAGAATTCAACCATGTTATTTACGCCAAATTTTTATTTGATTTATATCTAAAATGCTTTTGATTCAAATACCAACTCTGAAATGATGTTTTTATTAGATAAACTGCGTGATGATTCAGAGCTGCTAATGACTGCAAGAGCCACATGTATTGCATTCTCCCCTGCTGTTTTGTTCTGTATTTTATTTTTCCCTTTTTGCCTTGCATTGTTATAAATTGGATTATGAATTCTGCAGATAAGGTTGAAGAAAGTGAAGACTACGATTATGATGATTTTAATTTTGACAATGAAGACTTCATAGAATTTGAGATTACACGCTCCAGGTGAGGAGGCAGATCCCTCTCAATCAAAGAGATATGTTACTCGGAAATATATTATACAGAGTTAATATAGTATCCTAAAATTAATTTAATACACTGAGGTTTTTTTTTTTTTGCCATAATATAATACATAGAGTAGTATATGTTTGTCCCATAATATTTCTGGGGCAGCTATGAACACACTAAAAAAATTGTGAAAAAAATGTAACACTTAATTTTTCAAAATTTGTGCAGATGTACTCTTATTTAATCCGCAGCTGTCTTCTAGCAGCGGTGTGCCTGCCGGAGTCATTCACCTTTGTCTTGCCTTCGTCAGATGTTCAATCCTTAGCCAGACTACTTCCTCTTCTGCTTAATCTATGGGTTAAGTTTGAAATTGAATCACTGTATGTGTTTCTTTCACAAGCGATGCTCAAATAATTTTACTTTTATTTATAAATTCTTAAATGTTTCGAGTAACTGTTGAAGAATGTTTAAAGAAATTAAACTGTATTTTTTATAAAGCAACTTTATCATTAAATATGCCTATTCATTTGCTCACGGTTTAATGTTTTAAGAAATTTTATATTTTTTGGCTGATATTCTTCTTCAAATTGTTAAATATATGTATGTTTTAACAGTTTGTTGTTTTACATGAAAGTGGTAAAATCCTATTTATCTCCCAAGAAATCTATGTTCTTTTGTTTTGTTAACCAAAAAGTCTATCCAAATTAAGCTTTTGGTCCGTGTCATAAGCTAACCCGAAGGTCAGAATTTCTCTGTAACTTATATGATTTAATTTTTGTTATGGAACTACATTTGACTTAAATTTACCCAGTAAACACACCCGCACGCACAATAATATATTAAAATGACAACAAATATATACACTAAATTTGACTGTTTATTGGCTAAAAACAAAAAATTTGACCGTTTGGAATTAATATTTTGATTCTGAAACGGTACGTAGCTTGAGCTGAAAGTAAAACGGGTCAGTCCATGTGTTACTAACGGCCCATTTGGTTTATAGTAGTAGTGAGATTGTAATGACTTATTTGGTTCAGTTCTCTACAAAAGACTGCATGTAAATTTTATGCATTTATCTTATTTATGTTGTTTGGTTGGTTCACTGTAATATAAAAAGAGATTAAATTAAGTAAAGGAGATTATTGCAATTGGTATAACATGGATAACGTTACTAATCTATTTATCCCCCATCCTCTCATCATCATCCCATGGAAAAATTTAGTTTAAAAACTAGATAATACAATTAAACTGTGTTCTTCTGCAATGACACAAATTATTTATATTCGTATGGTTTTGGACTAAATATTTTATATTTCTATTAAAGTCTCGTATACTTGTATTCTAATATTGATTTTACACAAACTTCCTTTAGAGTAAATAATGAATTACGTGTACTCACCTGTAGTTTTAACCAAAAGGGATTTTTGTTTATATTGAAGATTAAAACCCCCGAAATTCGTTAGCGAAAGTAACAAAAATTAATTAGTGACCGACTTTTGATAGTGCAACTTTCACCGTGTGATTATTCAATTAATTATTGGCCACTGTGACCTATGCTAACAAAGAAATTATTACATACTTTTGAAAACATCATGTTTTTTATTTTTGTTTGAAATAGGAATAGTTTTAAATCAGTAAAAAAAATAATATTGCTCTATAAATGAATGAATGATAATTCATGTATTGGAACAGGTGTTAATTAGAAACTGTAGAGAGTATACTTTGTATACCCATGAAGACAACAATCCCAAGTAAATAATTTTTTTTGAATTACATGAGGCAAACTTCAAAGCAGCTTGAAATAACTACTATCCTAACTACTATAAGGGTACAATTCCTCTACAAAAACTTTGTCTTCAAAATACTTATCCCTGCAAATTGCTGGCACTACATCTCGTAACCGTGTACCATCACTGTCGTGATGAGCATGCTTCGCTAATGCATTTGCAAATCCAATAATTTCTCTAGATGTCTTAGCTATTTCCACATGCCAATCAGCAAAAATAAGTTGTCGTGTACTCTCTATAGTTCTTCTTGCATGGTAATTACTTCCACTATCCCTTAATAGAGTGTTAATTGCTTCTAATGAGTCTGAGTAGAGTTTGATATCCATAAAGCTCAAAGACCGACATACTTCTAAACCAGTCTTGATTGCTAATAGTTCTGCTTCCAAAACTAAAGTTGTCCCTAACTTCTTTTGAAATCCCATTATCCAACAACCATGCTCGTTCTGAATTACTCCCCCACATGCTGCCTCCTTGTTATACCTGACAGATGCATCCACATCCACTCTTACAGACCCAGTCTCTGGAGGCCGCCGGTGTGTTTCCCTGTATGCGCCTCCTTAGAAGATATTGTTGATAAGATGTCCATTCGAAATGTCTTCCATTAGAGTATGCATACATTGATGAAAGGCTTCATGTGTTGTGCATGTCTTGCCTTCAAATATCTGAGCACATCTTGTCTTCCATATTTTTCAGCATACGTGTGCAAAGATCTTTCACCACGGCCATCGCATGAATCTCTCCTTGCCAAAATGTTGTGATGTATTCCTATGAAGCCATCCCTGCAAATCAAGTGAGAAAAAAGCATGATACATGTTAGCATTAACAAATTCCTTCCATATGTTTTTCGCTCTAATGCAATCTCTCAAGACATGGATAACACTCTCCTCACTCCCACAACTAAAATGGCATTGATTTGAGTTTTGAAGCCCACGTCTAGCCCAAAGAGAGTTGGTGATTAATCTCTCATGGCTGACTTGCCAAAAGAAGTATTTGATCTTTTCAGGCACTTGCCAACGGCAAAATTGATGCCAAAACGGCCTGTTACCAAGCTCTGAGGACTTCTTCAAGAAAAGATAAGCAGACTTAACCGAGAAACTGCCATATGGAGATCCTTTCCAATATACCAAATCTGACCCTTGTTGAGCCCTTACTTCAATTCCTTCCATGAAGAAACCCCAGACCCGAGCTATGGCCTTCCAGGTGGCGGAATTCAACTTTCTCTCAACCACCATAGGTATAAATCCTTCTCCACACTGATAATGCGCTCTCAAATATTTCACCCAAGGAGCCTCCGTTTTGGTAACTAAATGCCAACAAAGCTTTATAATGAAAGCTCTATTCTGCAGATGTAGATCATTTATCCCAAGACCCCCCTCTTTCTTGTCTCTGTGAAGAGCGGCCTTGTCAACTTAAATGCCTTGGTGACATCTTCAAAATTAAACTAAGGATTACAATAAAGTGTGCGATCCCGGATCATCTTTTGAGGAGCTTTTTATTAATAACTTAGGAACTAAGTGCAATGATTGAGATGAAACAATTAAAAGTGATTTGAGTTTTTGTTTTTAATCTAACAACTAAATTGCAATAAATCTAAAATACTTTAAGACAAATGTTTTTGGATTTTTGGGATAAAGTGGATGATATGGAAATTGCTACTAATAAAGTCTAAATGTCAAATGCATAACATTAAAATCTAAATACACATATAATCTAAAAAATGTGCATAGAACCCCAATGCAACACATTCAATCCAATATAACAATTAAACTCTAAACCTAAAATTTAACAAATTTAAAAGAAAGAAATAAGAGATTAAGTGTTAAACACTCCCCTTTAAAGCTCTAAGCATCAAGAATCATCCATTAATTTAGAAGAAGAGATTTAGTTGCTGCCGTACATGAAACCAGCACCAAAAATTAACAAATCACAAATTGCTTCAGTCATTGAGCTGCTGGACCGAAGGTAATTAATTGGGTCAACTTGCTGAGGTGGAACCCACGGTGAAATGGATAAATGCTTGTGCTGTCACGTTATGGCTGCTGGACCCACCGAAGCAATAAATTGCTTGCTGCAGCAAATGGATTTGAATTGTTTCAGCTGGAGTTGGAGTCCACGTTTTCTGCAAGAGCTGGACCCACGATTTCTGCTGGACTGGGAATGCGGTGGAAATTGAGCTGCTCACGGTTGGGGAATTTCCTGAAGTTGCCGGTGAAGAGCAAAATGCTGATGGATATATATATATGAAGACGGTGAAGAGGAATGGAAATAAATGCTGCAGCCACGGTGGAATGAATTCTGACGGTGGATGAATTAAAGGGAAGGTGAAAATGGATGAAAGGCTGCCGACAATGAAGTGAAAGAGGAATGAGCGTGGATGTCG
>JBAGKO010176294.1:0-17119 GCA_037177275.1 Acacia concinna | reverse complement strand
TTCTCCATTCCCATCATCTTGGCACTTGAGTGTTAATTATATGTCTGCAAGTGTCTACCTCTCATTATACCTTGGTTTATTTTTCATCTTGATACTGTTTACTAAAAAATAATAAATTTGAAAAGCAAAATTAATTTCAAATTTTATGCTTTGAGGTTTTTGGAACCTCTGATCCATGTGAAGTTATTAGAACCTCCGCAAGATGTTTATTCCAAAATATTTAAATAAAGACTTAAATAATAAAACCAATAAAAATCATTTTCCTCAAACAAATTAAATAAATTTTTTTTTCCTAAAAGACAAACCAAGCGCCACGCATTTTTACCTCCAAACTACGTTGGCTTGTATCTCTCTAAAGGGAACTTAGGTTAGGTTCTATTTGCAGGCAAGTCCAATTTTTGCATTCAAGGGGTTTTGGGCAGCTTATATTTCTGGAGCTAAATTGTTGGTTTTGCAAAAGTTTTAGACTCCATTGAGATTGGTAAACTCACCTGTGTGGAACTAATCCTGCTTGTTGGTGCATCACTGTCTCTACTTGCTGTGCATTACTTTGATCCTTTGCTCAGTTTAGGCATGCATTAAGGGTTGGAACCTAATGAGGAAGCAAGAGGGTGTCACATTGTAATGTTTGCCTGAGCTTACACACATACAGTGAAGGCAAGTCAACTCAAAGAAGCATCACATTGATGCCTATGGGCAGCATGCTTATACTTGAGAAGGTCCTTCTATTTATTCTTCTAATTGCTTGATCTTTATACCAGGCAGAGAGGTCCTATTTATTCTTCTAGTTGTATGCTTGATCTTTGAACCAGGTGATCTTTGCTTGAACAAGCAAGATGTATTTGAGAGTGTGAAGGAAAAGGGATCTGCGGAAAACTGGGGCTCTTAACAGACTTGTTGAGTTATAACAATGTGCTTGGTTTATAAGCAATGGATTGTACTCTTGGCTTTGTTTTGCTTAAATGCGGAGTTTCAATGATGAATGGACATTTACCTTGCAAGTTGTCTTTCAAAATCTTGCAGGGTTAGGCTAGCACAAGACCATATTCAAAATAAATATAGTTTTCCCTTATTTTCATTTTGTAAAATTTTCCAATTTTTGCATTGAAGAGGTTTTGGGCAGTTTTTTTTTTCTGGAGCTGAATTGTTGGTTTTGCAAATTGAGATTCGCAACTTTTTGTGTTGAATTTTGCTCTACTGTGACTAATTCTTGTCCTTACTGCTGTTGCTACATCTGTCCAACCTGATAATAATCCTGCTTGTTGGTGCAGCAATAAGGAAAGGAGTTTGGCTTGGAAGGATGCTTAGGAAAGGGATGGAACCTGATGAGTAAGCAAGAGGCAGGTGTCACATAGTAATGTTTACGTGAGCTCACACAGACACAACACCTTGATCGATACATATGGGAAGGCAGGTCATCTCAAAGAAGCATCACATTGATTCCTATGGGGAGCATTATCCTTCATTTCAACTTGATGATTAAAGCTTCATAAAGCATGCCAAATAATTGCAGACAATTGATGATTGATTTCCAGTTTTGCAAAAGTTAGGTCATTTGGAAATGACAGAAGAATGTTGATAAACTTGCCATTCTAACTGTATGCTTGATCTTTATTTTCAAGGAGATGATACCATTGTACCTCAGATCTCTCGACTTTGTTTGCTTAAATGCCATTCAACCTTAAAGCTGGTTCCACGATTTATCATTTAGCCCATACTATGCACTCAGAATTTGAAGCAATAACTTTTGGAATTTTGCTTTCGTCTGAAAGTACGGTTTTTCTTATTTGTGGTTTGGTTTGGTTTGGTTTGATGTGTTTCTTAGCTCACAAAAGGCACTGGCTGCATCACATGATTTTGCCACTTGTATAAGTGTGTTTGGAGAGGCGATTGGATGGCTTAATTGTGCTTACAGGTGAGGTTACTTTCAGATTGGTGTAATGGCATGTTTGGATTGATGATGATGTTGACCTGACTTATGGTTGAAAATCATTGAAATGCTGAAGCAACACATGAGGTGCTTATAGGATCCAATGGGTAGGTGAGAAGCAAATATAACGGTCACAAAAGTAATAAATGCCATTTTAAAAAAAACGAGCTACCCATTTTCTCTTTCTTCCCCACCCCTCAACCCCAAAAGCTCAGCTTGTCACACAAGACACACCACACGCATAGGTCGAGCATCATTGCGGAAGGAGAGAGGTGTTGCCTTGCCACTGTCGGCCATCGCTGGCCAACCTCGGCGTTAGTGACCAAATCCAGCCACAACACACTCCGCCTTCTTCCCTACAAAGCTCGACAGCGAGGCACCGTAGAGCATTGTGCGAGAACGGGAACAGGGGGAGCAGCCGTGCAATCCACCGTGGGCCGCTGCCATCGGCCTGTTCGACAGAGAACGTGATTTTCAGCTCCCAACACCGCTAGTGGTGACTGGTAGGAGGTGGATCCATGCATTGGCAGGTTCGTTGCTTGCAATTGATTTCTATTTTAGTCTCTAGCGTCTTCTCTGATTTGCCACTGGTTTTTCGTTGTTAAATTTGCCAAATTTATGGTTTTCTTCCCATCTACAAGGATTGGTGGTTCATCAGAAGCAGAAGAGGGACATTAACCTCAGTAAGCTAACCCATTGAAGCAGGGCACCTTCTTGTCGCTGCATTTACTGTGAGTGTTTAGCCGTTGAATTCATGAACTTGTTATTAGACATCTATTTTAATGGAAATGAGCATCTGAAAAATCGAGAGCTTTCGCTTGGATTATATTATTTTGCAGAACTTAGTCACATTATGCATTACCGAATGTCCTTATAAGTTAACTTCTAGTAGATGTTTTTAGAGAAGGGGCTTCCTTTTTGCTAGTCTGGGAATCTATTGATATTACACAAGTTTCATTGCTGTCTGTTTAATCATATGCAGTTGAAGTTGGTCAAATGATTTAGGTCTTTCTGTTTATCGATGCACTGAAGCTTTTATACTTTGTTCTTATGCTTATTTAGATTTTGCACTAGGAAAGCCCAAATCCTAATTTCTACCTATTGGGATCTTTAGAAGCCTTATATTGCCTGTGGTGAATTGCGAGTACTTCATATGTATGTAGTTGAATTGCTTAAATGCTATGGTTTAGTTATTGATGTTTCTCATCTGAGCTCTTTCTTGGTTGAAATTGATTTTTCTTTCTGACCTTGTTTTTTCTCTTCCTTCCTTTATTTTAGTGCTATTTTTTCTTTTTCTTACTTTTCTTTCATGGTCATTTGATACCTTTACTAAAAACATTATGAAAAACCATTCCGGAAAAGCTGAAGGTGTTGGACTATTATTAGCAGATTTGAGATTCTGAATTTTAAAATTTTCCCCATTTCATGTGTCGCTTTGAGATATTGACATATTATTTGTACCATTTGGACTATTGTTATTTTCTTCACATTGTTCCTAGTTCTATACAAAACCCTTGCTTATTGCTTCCACATCTAACAATCCATATCCTCTAATATTTTAACTGCTGAATCTAAAGTAAAATAAAATTAGATTGTTAATTTCTTCTCTGTTTTGTTTCCTTTTCTTTTGTTTTGGGCAAAATTTTTCTTGTGTGTTTTCTTAACATAATTTATGGACTTACACAAGGTGAAATTGAATTTATGAAGACTCTAAATACCAGGAAACTAACTTAAATATTTTGTTGTCAGTGAAGTTTGTGACTTCATATAGAGAAGAGTGAGCCTCAAAAGGTTGGATCATTAGCTTGAACTTCAGCTAAGTCAAACCATGATATCTTAGTTAAGAATAAAAGATTGACTGCATACCATTTTATGAATTAGTTATGTCACCATGAATGTTATATCTTGCCTTCAATTTGTAGATTTGGATTTCATTGTTATTGCTTGTAAAATCAGTTATGTCCCCATGAATATTGCTTGAATCAAACTGGAGTTCTCCCCATTCATGTGATTTGTGTTGAAGAAGCAACGGTGGGGATGAGGGAAACTGATTTCACATGCTCTGGTGTTCTTTCTTTGTGGACTTGCTGCTTCCAAATCGCTATTCAGGTATAAAAAATCAGAAACTATCCTTGACTCATCTTTATTAAAGAAGGCAATATATTACTTTCCCTTGAAAAATATCCCATCATTTATGCAAAATTATTATCCTATCAAGGACCATAGGAAAAAAATGATTATCTCCTCACAGTCCTGTATAATGGAACAGTTACTTTTATGTTTAAACATGGTGTTTTTTATTTTTCTGCAATGGCATTGCTTAATCACAACATTTATGTGTGTGTGTGTGTGTGTGTCAATGCTGATGTCTTAGAAACCTATCATTTAGTCATTTATAGAAGACGATAAAGGAAAGGCAGTATGGGATGAGCAGCAACAACGGAATTCATCCATGCATGCGTTGACCAAATATACAAAAAACAACGGATGTGAACACTTTTACACTAAAAGGTTGGAAAGCAATAACTGTTGTCTTTAATGAGAAGACTTGATATGGGAAGAAACAATTTAGAAATAGGATGGATGTCCTGAGAAAAGATTTGAGAACCTGGCACGCCTTAACTAAAGAGACAGGTATCGGTCGCGACCTTGAAACAAATGCCATAACTGCATCAAATGAATTGTGGAAGCAAAAAATAAAGGTACTTCTACATGCTTTTAAGCTTTAGCTAGGTGATAATATTACTTTATTAGGTGAGAAAGCTTAATTGTCATTATATTTAAATGCATGCAGGCGAATTCAGCATATAGAAAGTTCAAACATGCTCCGTTGTAGCATGAGATAGAGCAAAGATTGATTTTCAAAGATGTTGTGGTGATTGACGAACAAATGTTTTCACCATCATATGTTCAGCCGCAGCCAGAGATGCATGAGGTGGACCACAATGACGTGTACTAACCCAGCATGGATGAAAAAGAAGGCTTAGGGGACAATGAGGACAAGCTTTTTGGTTTAACCCAACATTTAGTACAGGAATGACAGATGAAATGGCTAGTATTGGCATAACAAATATCACTCCACCAACGATTGCTTTTGGATTTGGAAGTTAGGGGAAGGGGAAGAGGAAGAGAGTTGAAGGCCAAGCTAAGAACAAATGCCACAAAATTCTGACTTCACAACAAATAGTGGATGCTGTCAGCAAAATGGCTAATTCCTCTGAAGTTAGAATTGAGACATTAAGGATATAAGAGAGTCGTGTGTTAAAGATATTATGAATGATCTGATTGGCCTTGATGTAGTCAAGGATGATCATGACTTTCGTGTTGATGCATTGCACTTCTTTAGGAGAAGGCTGCTCGGGAAATATATGCTTCACTTAAACTTGTACCGACGTCCATTTGTTAGGGAAATATTACTTGGTGGATTCTGGATATCCAACACCAAGGGGATATCTTGGACCATACAGGCGTGAGCGTTATCACTTGGCTCAATTCAGGCGTCAACCGGGGTTTGTGAATGCTAAAGAGGCATTCAATTATTATCATTCAAGTTTGAGGTGTATAATCGAAAGAACTTTTGGTGTGTGGAAGAATAGGTTTGAAATCTTACAACGGATGCACAAATATACCTATGAAACACAAGTCCACATTGTTTGTGCAACAATGGCAATACATAATTTCATCAAGAGACATTCCCAAACAGATGACATTTTTACAAACGCTGACAATGAAAGTGTAAGTGATGTAGATGATACTAATCAAGAACAAGAGGCCTGCTCCTCACGCTATCATAGGCTATCATCAGACAATATGAATGGTGTTCGTGATGCCATTACAGACTAAATAGTACAGTCAATGTGATCTGAGCAATGGTGTAATATTGATAACAATTGTTACTTCTAAGTACTTTCTAATTTATATGCATTTTTATTAATTTTACCATGTCATTCATTATATATTTTTATTGTTTTTTTTGTGAAAAATTATTTCCCATTTTTTTAAATTTTTAATTGTCACATTAAATATGTAATTTATATAATATGATCCATGCCTTTTTAGTCATTTCCCATCAAAAGTAACTTTTACAAACTTTCAACCAAACACACACTTACTTTTGCATAAGTGACTTATAAGTGACTTATGCAATATGCATTCCAAACACAAATCAAATTACTCAATCTTACTTTTTTTCAATCTTACTTTTTCAAAAGTACCAATTGCAATCTTCAATCCAAAGACACCCAATGTCCCTTAGTCCACTTTAGAGGAATAATGCCTCTTATCACTATCTCTATGTAGTCTTCATTTAGTGTATCTACCATTAGATAAGTTTTAATGGTTGAGAGTTGATATCTTATAAAAAAATATTACTATAACATTAACCATAATACAATTTACCATGGTAAATATAACAAACCTCAACCATTAAAATTTACCCTTGTTCATTCACCTTATGACATATTGACTATGCAATATATGCTCCTGGGTTATATTGTTTGGTATAAAGGATTTAGAGGGGAGGAGAGGGAAGGGGAAATAAAATTTTTATAACTTCAATTTTAATAAATTAGAGAAGTGGGATTGTAAATTTTTAATTAATTTTTCTTATTCTTTTATTTTTTATATTATCTTTATTAAAATTTTATAACCCCGCTTCTCCAATTTTTTGAAAACTAACCCATAAAAATATGGGAAAATTACGTTGAGGTCCCAAGTAAGGGAATATATGTCAAAGAGGTTCTGAGATAGAAAAAATTACTGTCAGGTCCTAGAGTTGTTAATGGGGACTTGACAGTAATATTTTTCTTATATTGGGGACCTGACAATAGTATTTTCTTATATTGAGACCTCTTTGATGTATATTCTCTTATTTGAAACTTCAATGTAATTTTCCCTAAAAATATTCTCACCCCTCCCTTTACCTCCATTTTCCTCCTACTATACAGACACTAAGGAATAATGAGTCATTATGGTAATTAAATATTGAGCCAAAAAAATGGTCATTAAAAAAAATTTTATGATAATTAAAATGATAGTTACAAAATATTTATTAATGGTGGTTTAATGTAATTAAATTAGTTTTTGAAGAAAATGACAAAATATTATATTAATAATAATTTTAAAATACATAACTGTTTCAACCGCCATCTCTAATAATAAATGTCATATTTTTAAAAAAAAAGAAAAAAAAATTTCTTCTCCATCTCTTGCTACTCTCTGCACCAGAAAAAATAAAAAATAAACAAACGCAAATACCATATATTAATAGATAGATTATAATGTAGTTAAAGAAGGGATAAGAATAAGAATGTTATTGGAACCCTTAAAGGCCTAAACAAGACAACCAACTCTAATTTTAGGGTTTGTGATTGCTCCTCCCTAGATAGGTGTCATCTAATATATACCACTATGTTTAAATTTAATTATAAATAACTTATATTTAAAAATTTTTCTTTAAAATATAAGTAACTTATAAGGTAATAAATGAGTTTTTGACAATTTTATCCTTATTGACTTTTAAAAAGATGGGAGAGAAATGTAAATACCAAGAGATAAAAAGGAAGTGAAACAAGATGTGAACCCTTTATAAATAAGGGCAAATGTGAAAAATATATCTATTTAGTCCTTATTGAACCCTTTATTTTCTTCTTTAATGCTTTTCTTATTTTGTGAAAAAATTTAACTATTTAAAAAGAGGTGGATACTAATGAAATTAATGAAGGGATAAGAATAGGAAGAATTGAAATGAGGTCCCGAAGAAGAGAATATATGTTAAAAAGGTTCCGTAAAATCGACAAATTGCACTGACATCCCTTGAGACCTTTGTGTCATTAATTCTAATTGTGAATTGACAACTTTTCCCTTAAAGGCTCCTTGACAACTATATGAGCGTCTGTTGACAACTATACAGACATTCATTGACAACTATATGAGCGCCTGTTGACAATTATACGGACATTCATTGACAACTATACGTACGGGCATCCATTGCCAACTATAGGGGACTATATAGTTGTTATTGGACACACATATAGTTGTCAATGAGCGATGTATAGTTGTCAATAGACATCTGTATAGTTGTCAACAGAAGCTCGTGTAGTTGTTAATTGAGTCCTTAAGGGCACAATGATAAATTCACACTTATAATTAATAACACAAAAATCCCAAAGAATATCATTGTAATTTATCAATTTTATGAGACCTTTTTAACATATTTTCTCTTTCTTATGACCTCATTGCAATTCTCCCATAAAAATGAAAATATCACAGGATCCCTAAAAGGCCTACACATGACAAACGACTACTCCAAGGGTTTCTTAGTTGCCCCTCTTTGAATACGTCACCTAATAGATAGATATATAATAGTGTAATTAATGAAGGGATGAGAATAAGAATATCATCAGAACCAAGAAGGCCTAAACATGATAGTCCACTAATCCAGTTCCATGGTTGTCCCTCCTAGGATAAGTATCAACTAATACATAGATCATAATGTAATTAATAAAGGGATAAGAATAAGAATACCATTTGAACCCTAAAAGGCCTAAACATGACAACCAACTACTCAAGTTCGAGGTTGCCTATCTTATGTGTCACCAAATAGATAAATATTAGCGTAATTTTCTTTGCCCAAGATAATATTGTAATTAATGAAGGGGCAATGATAAGAATATTATTTAAAGTCCTGAATATGACAATCTACTGATCTATTTTCAGGATTGGTGGTTGCCCTTCCTAGAGAGGTGTCATCTCTAAACCAAAGATTTAAAGGGATTTAACGGCACTTAACACGTTACTCTTACATCATAGTCTATGTTGTAAAGCATTGCCCTTTTTGGATCCTCAGAAATATAGAAATAATTCAGGTCAATTTTTCAATTATATAGTTACACATTAAATCTCTAGAAAATTTAACGGGTATTACTACACCTAGACATAAAATTTCTTCCCAAGAAAATACATAAACTTTAGTTAATACGATAATGGAAAATTCTGGCAAAAAAAAATTACGATAAAGGAAATTTAACATTCACACATACAAAATTTAACACCGAGAATTTTCTACTTACGACTAAAATTTTCCATCATTTAAGTGCCACTTTCATTGAACCGCCTTAGAAAATTAATTATTTAAAGTTAATACTTAAAAATAAATAAATGTGTGGTTCATTATAAATTGGGAGAATTGTAAAAAAATACCTCCCCAAATTTAAAAACCCCAAAAGGGATGTTAACATTTTAAAAAGACATTAAGGTAGCATGGACCAAATTGGGTTTTTTTAAATTCACTTACATGAACAGTGACCAGCACAAAGTAGCAAAATCCATTATTTTGTGAAAACCATTACTCAAATAGCGAAAATCCAACACTGTTCACGTCACGGGTAGATTCCCCTCTCTCCTCTATCAAATGAATAGTGTCAGTACCAATGTCAGATGAACAGTGCCGACATAAGGGGGGGAGAGAAAGTGATCAGCACGAAATAACGAAAACCATTACTTTTCTTGTGAAAACCATTACTCAAATAACAAAAATCTACTACTGTTCATGTCAGCGAATTTTGAGGGGGAGAGAGAGTGATCAATAGGAACTAACACGGATTAGCAAAATCTATTACTTTTCTTGCAAAAACCATTACTCATCTTGTGAAAATCACTACTGTTCACGTCAGCGAATTTGAAAAACTTAATTTGGTCCATGGTACCTTACTGTCTTTTTGAAATGTTAACATCCCTTTTAGGGTTTTGAATTTGGAGAGGTATTTTTTTGAAATTGTCCCTTATAAATTTATAGTTATCTCCCTTTATTGTTTCTTTTTGTCTCCTTATTAATTACAATATTTTTTTCATAATACACCGCCTTATTAAAAACTATTAGTATTAACAAAATTTTGGTTTTACCTTTTACGAATTAATTTATAATTATTTATTATTAAAATTCAAAAAATAATAAAAAATTATTTACGTATTAAATGCAAATAAACATCTTTTTTTTTTTTTGCAATAACTAGGAATTAGTTAAGTTAGTACTAGATGAAACTAAAAGGAGCATATATAACATGTATACACAAAATAATAATAATAATAATAATATTAATAATAAAATAAAGGGCTATACTTATATTTTCCATATATTTAGTATATCAAGTTCTCGAATTATAAGTGAGCATGCGTCTTATTTTTGTAGGGTTGTGTGTAGGTCCCGGTCAATAGAATTTATGATCAAATGGTTCAGTGAAATCGCGTAATTGCAATAAAGTCTATGGGACTTTTTTTGCAATTAATTCCTTAATAAAAAAAAATTTCTCTATCACTTTGTCTAACGTCTCTACCTCTGTCTGATGTCTCTCTCTCTCTCTCTCTCTGAAGTTATAGTTGTCAATGGTATAACCTTGAGTTGTCAATGGAAAGTGCATCTCTCTCTCTCTCTTTTGGGTAAATGTCATTAGGAATAAATGTTTTTATATTGACAACTCAATGTACCCCATTGACAACTCAATATTCTTCCACTGACAACTCAATGTTATACCATTGACAACTATAACTAATTATCTCTGTCTCAAGTTATAGTTGTCAATAGTATAACATTGAGTTGTCTGTAGAAGAATACTGAGTTGTCAATGGCGCAAGAGAGAATGAGATACTCTTTCCATTGACAACTCAATATACGCAATTGATAGCTCAATGTTATACCATTGACAACTATAACTTCAGAGAGAGAGACAGAGAGATTAGACAAAGTAAGAGAGAGAAATTATTTTTTTACTAAGGAATTAATTGCAAAAAAGTCTCACGAGACTTTATTGAAATTACACGATTTTACAGGACCATTTGATTATATTTTTATTGGCCGAGATCTAAACACAAATTTTCCTATTTTTTATATGAATTTATAATTAAAAACAAAATATATGAGAAAAAATATAAATAAATACCCCATAAATATTAAAAACCTTGAAAGATGACTCAAATTTGGTAAATGACAAATGAGAGACAGAAAGTTAGTCAGTTTTAGTCATTCCCTGTTGAGTTTTAGTCATTATCTATTTAGTTTTAGTCATTCTTTGTTGAGTTTTGGTCAGAGTTCCTCATTTGTGATTTACCAAATTTGACTTCTCTTTCAAGGTTTTTAATGTTTAGAGAGTATTTATTTTGTCTTTCTCCCAATATATAATTATATATGATTGGAGAAAAGAATTTTTAATTTTTTATAAATAAATAAATCATTGGAGGCAACCCCTCGCATTCATGCTCATCATTTTCGGCGCTTACTTCGTCAGTCTTCACTCCCAAGGCATAATCACGCTTGTTATTCTCAGGTCACTCCTCTTGTTCCTCCTCAAACTCTTCAATTTTCTTCACGATTCTTTCTATTCCTTTTTGCATTCTCCAGAAATTCCACTTTGATGTTTCTGACACTCATTGAGTGAAAATGCCTTCCTCGATGTTATGCACGAAATCATTAAGTCAGTAGAACTAGAGCATTTTCGTACTTTCATTACAGTTTGTTATTTTTGCTTACAATGTATACAGCGTGCTCACATATATATAAGTGGGCTATTATGCATATAGTGATCATGATATAAGTACAGTCTGATCCTTACCTCATCTTTCTCTATTCTCTCTGCCTTCTCCTCTATTCTTCTGCATTGCTCCTGTTTCATTGCTTCTTCACTTCTGTCTGTATCATTGGTATCAAAGCAAGCTGATCCAGGATGGCTGACAACACTCGAGCTTTGGCGACGTTGAGAGAAACAAAGGAGAGAATTCACACAGAAATGAATCAGCGACTGGAGGAACATCTTGAATGGACTTCAAGATCTGATGCGACAAATGTCCCTGCAGCTGGCAGATATTCAGAATCAACAAGGTTCAGGAAGATTCAAAAACACATACGGTGAGTATCTTGTTCCCACTAGGTATACTAAACTTGATTTTCCTACATTCTGTGTGAACGATGTGGATGCTTGGTTAGCTAAGTGTAAGAGGTATTTTCTACAGGATAGAACTCCCAAGGGAAAAACAATGCTGGCTAGTATTGTGTTTGATGCCAATGCCTATAAATGGTTCCAGTATTTTGAGAGAGGAAGAAATGGGATTAAAACCTGAGTTAGCATCAGGGGTGAAATTGCTTCGACCTCAATCGCTGTTGGAGGCAACTAAGTTAGCTCGTTTGCAGGAATCTAATCTCCACTCTCTACAACATACACTAGCTCATGGATCCAACAAATTTATTGCATCCTCGTCCAAGGGGATATTACAAGTGCCACAAAAAACCTGGAATGAAGATGAGTGCCAGACATTAAGGGTAACAGGTCTAATTGGTAAGTGTGCAGTTTATGTATTGGTGGACATGAGAAGCACACACAATTTCTTAGATGAGTGTTTAGCTAAGGAATTGAGTATCCAGTCCACAAGCATTAAACCATTGATGGTCACGGTTGCTGGAGGGGGAAAAATGTGGGTTCAAAGTCATTGCCATATAGAGTGGGTTGCAGCAGGAACAAATTTTGACACCAATGTGCTACTGTTACCACTAGGAGGATGTGATATGGTGGTTGGAATGTAGTGGCTTAAAAGATTGGGAATCATTAAATTGGATTGTAGGAACCTCACTATGGAATTTGAGTGGAAAGGAAGCATGGTCAAGCTAACTGGTGTACAAGGAGGAAATAGTAAGTTCATTACTGAAATAAAAATGATGAAATTGCTACATGAGGGTGAGGATACCTTAGCTTATCAAATCATACCCACTCAATGTTGGTCACTATCTGTAACAACTACAAAGAATTTACCAACAGAAATATCCAACCTACTGCAGCAATACACGAGGCTATTTCAGGGTCCCACTTCTTTGCCTCCAAAAAGAGGAATTCATGACCACAAAATTATATTGAAGGAAGGCACAAAACCTATTAAGCTACGGCCGTATAGGTATCCTACTGTGCAGAAAGATGTCATTGAAAAAATGATTAAAGAAATGTTAGAACAAGGGGTAATTCAGCACAACACTTCTCGTTTTGCAGCTCCAATTGTACTAGTGAAGAAGAAGGATGGGAATTGGAGAATGTGTGTGGACTATAGGGCCATTAATAAAGCTACAGTAAGGGACAACTTCCCTATTCCCCTCATTGAGGATTTATTTGATGAACTAAGAGGAGCAAGAATTTTTTCAAAGTTGGATTTATGTTCTGGTTATCATCAAATCAAAATGAGAGAAGAAGATATCCACAAGACAGCCTTCCAAATTTATGCCGGACATTATGAATATTTGGTGATGCCTTTCGGATTGACTAACGCACCATCCACCTTTCAAGCAATTATGAATAGGATCTTTAGTGACTTTCTTAGGAAATTTGTTCTTGTGTTTTTTGATGATATTCTTGTATATAGTTGTGACATAGCTACTCATGTACAACATCTTAGCACGGTGTTTGGTATCCTGCAGCAAAAGCAGTTTTTCATCAGACAATTTAAAGATGCTTTTGCAACTCAGAGTATTAAATATCTTGGCCATGTAATTTCTCGTGGGTGTGTCGCTGCTGATCTGCAGAAGCTTAAAGCAGTAGATTCATGGCCAATGCCAAAAACAATTAAGGAGCTGAGAGGTTTTTTGGGGCTGTCGGGCTATTATCGTCGCTTTATCAAATCCTATGGCATGGCATCATTGTACATCCATTGATTGAGTTGTTAAAGAAAGATAATTTCAAATGGACTGATGAAGCTACTCAAGCATTTTACAATCTGAAGAATGCTCTAATTCAGGCTCCTGTGTTAGCATTACCTGATCTGGCACAATCATTTACATTGGAAACTGATGCTTCTAGCATTGGGATTGGGGCAGTGTTGGTTTAAGATAATCACCCCGTGGCTTTTGGCAGCAAGGTCTTATCCCCACGCAATCAACACTTATCTGTATATGACAAAGAATTGTTATCAATAGTTCACGCAGTCTCCAAATGGCATTAGTATTTGTGCATTTAGCCCTTTGTGATACTAACTAATCAAAGAAGTTCGAAGTTTCTTCTAGAACAACGATTGTCCACTCCTTCCCAGTATACCTGGATAACGAAACTAATGGGGCTTTAATACACCATTTGTTATAGAAAGGGAGTGGAAAATGGGGTAGCCAATGCTTTGTCACGAGCTTCTCATGGAGAGTTACTGCATCTGTCCATCTCAAAATTTTCTACAGAATTGTGGGAGCTGATACGCAAACAATAGCAGACTAATGAAGTGCTACAGGGTATCATTAAAGAGCTGTAAATTAATCCTTTAATGCATCCTAAATTTCAGTGGAAGGATGAAATGCTTTTAAGGAAGCATAGGGTGGTTATTGGATCAAATCAGGAGGCAATTAAAAGGTACATCTTGCAATGGCTGCATTCAGGACCCTAAGGAGGTCATTTAGGTGTTCAGGCTACTCATCACTGTGTTAGATCACTTTTCTACTGGAAGGGCATGATTAAGGACATTAAATAGTTCATCGAATCCTGTGAAACATGCTTACGTTGCAAAAATGAGACTGTTGCTAGTCCTAGATTGGTGCATCCTTTGCCTATTCCAGCTGGTATATGGCAAAGTTTGACAATGGACTTTATTGAGAAATTACCATGATCGAAGGGAAAGGATGATATTTGGGTGATCATAGACCGCCTCAGCAAATATGCTCATTTTATTGCTTTAAGTCACCCATTTTCTACATCAGATTTGGTACAATTATTCATTGACCACGTGTATAAACTTTACGGAGCACCTGCTAGTATCATCAGTGATAGGGACCCTCTGTTTACTAGTCAGTTCTGGCGCCAATTCCTTCTTCGCCTGGGTGTGGATCAGAAATTGTCTACAGCATACCACCCTCAGACTGATGGGCAAAGCGAAGTTCTCAATTGATGCTTGGAACATTATTTATGATGCTTTGTTTGGCAACAACCACACGATTGGACCAGATGGCTATCATTAGCATAATGGTGGTACAATACCACTTATCATTCAACAACTAAGTCTACTCCGTTTGAGGTAATGTATGGACAGCAGTCGCCAATCCATATGTCGTATCTACCACGTGACTCACAAATGGAATCCATTGACAGGACTTTTTTGACTCATGAGGTGTTGTTGACTAACTTAAAGATCAACTTAGCTACTGTAGTAAACCAAATGAAGCAGCAAGCTGATAAGCACCATTCTGAGAGACAATTCAAGATTGGAGATTGGGTTTTTCTTAAGCTCCCACGATACCGTCAGCTTTCTGTAGCACCACGGAAGTCTATGAAGCTCTCTCCCAGATTTTATGGTCCTTATCGCATCATTCACAAGATTAGTGTGGTAGCTTACATGTTGGATTTGCCTCTGTCGACTAAGGTCCATCCCACCTTCCACGTGTCCCTTCTTAAAAGATGCCCTAATCTATGTGTGCTTGTGATTCATGTACTAAAGGGAGAGTATGCTGATAACCCAACCACGCGAGAGCCATTTGCTATTCTGGACCGACGAGTGATTCCTCGCCATAACAGATTGTTGACTCAGATTTTGGTCTATTGGAAGGATGGGCTGCCAGAAGAAGCAACATGGGAATCTTGGGTTTCTATGTCACATCATTTTCCAGAGTTTGTGGGTCAGACACATCCTTAAGGCCAAGGATGATTTTATGGGGAAAGCAATGTTATGCATGAAATTATTAAGTTAGTAGAACTAGGGCATTTTCGTACTTTCATTACAGTTTGTTATTTTTGCTTACAATGTATACCGCATGCTCACGTATATAAGTGGGCTATTATGCATTATAGTGATCATGATATGAGTACAGTCTGATCCTTACCTCATCTTTCTCTATTCTCTCTACCTTCTCCTCTATTCTTCTACATTACTCTTGTGTCATTGCTTATTCACTTCTGTTTATATCATTCGAAATGTCAAAATGATGATGAATGAGTCTTCGTTTTCTCCATTTTTCTGTGTGTTTTGCATAGTTCTGTTTTCCCCGTTGCTGATTTTCTTGGACAATTTCTTGCATTTAGTGTTCTGATTAGTTGAGTTTCTTGTTTAAAGAACATAAGACACTTCCAATGGCTACATCTACATCCGCTCTTGATGGTCACTCTGAAGTAAAAATTCTCAAGAAGCTATCTGTAGTTCGTGATTACCCGCCTACAGGTGGACAGACAAAAAGATTTCTTCCTACAAGAAGAGTCTCAGCCATTAGAGACTTTCCTCCATTTTGTGGGCCTAATGTTGCAAGTCTGAATAAGGGAGATGTTTCCAAGGGCAAGGTTATCATGAGGCAATGTTGATGTCATAAATTATAAGTTTTCTAGAGCATGATTGGGAGATTCATTTGGATCGCAATGCAAATAGCGTAGCTGATAGATTAATAAATGAATCATTATCTATCGCTAATGGTTATTTTCCATTTCGAGAGGCGTCAGATTTTTTATTTGAAGCTTTAAGGGCTGATGCTACTGCTCCTTTAGTTTAATTTTTTTCTTTCTTTGTTTTGTTTTGAATTTCTATTCAATCGCAAAAAAGAGTTAATCTTAAAACTAATTTATATTAAAACCATTACATAATTAATTAGCAATTAAATAAAACATCACATAAATGATTTCCCTAAAAATGTCTACTCTTATATACCGTATATATGGATTGTTTTTCATAAAGGAAAGATACGTTTTTTGCCATGACTAGTTGCCTACCCATAATAGCTTTCATGTGTGATAGTTTGATCATGTATATGTAAAGAGCTGGAATTTTCATCTATACTTCCTTGTTATTTTAACTTTATTTCTTTATAATTTAATTTGTAATAACATTTATGTCTTAAATTAAGAATTTGTTGTTTTAATTATATTTTTTAAAAAATTAAAAAATATTTTTTTAATAGCCCAAACATTACTACAAAATTGTCTATATTTGACGGATGTTTTAGCTCATGCCATATATATATGGCGGTTCAAAAACTGCCATATATATTTCCTTATATGTGACGGTTTTCTAATGAGAAATATCATGTATATACTACTTATAAGTCATTGTTGTTAAATAACAACCACTATATAAATGGATATATGACGGTTGTTATTGAACAACCGCAAAGTATTTCCTTTTATGTTTTACAAGACCAACCATCATCATTTTATCTTACAGTCTATTTATATTGAGCCCCCGGAGATTCTTATGCCCTCT